>NBIL01109281.1:0-22842 GCA_002752925.1 Viola pubescens var. scabriuscula | reverse complement strand
GGTGGAAATACCTTTGGGGGTTAACTATCCCTCCAAAGTTTAAAAACTTCATGTGGAGGCTGGGTAATGGCTCTCTCCTGCCCAGAGTAAAACTAGGAAGGAGAGGAATAATGGTGGATCCAGTGTGCCCATGTTGTAATGAGGAGGTTGAGTCGGTTTCACATTTGTTGTTGTCTTGTCCATTTGCGATTGGGGTATGGGCGAAGTTTGATTTTTGGGATAGTGTTCCGGGGCTTCAAGGAGACAATTGGGTTGAATGGCTAGCAGCGACCAGGACGTCTCTGGATGAATCGAATCTCGAACAACTAATTTCAATCCTATGGTCGCTATAGACGTCGAGGAACAATAGGATTTCCTGCCAACGTGAAGAAGCAACCCAGGAGGTGGTTATTCGGGGTGGGAAGTTGTTGTCAAATTTTAAGGAGGTCTGTCGTCCGCAGCAAAGGTCCTCTGCTCCTATAAGCTAACCCGATGATTCCAAATGGAAGCCTCCCCCAACAGGGGTGGTAAAGGTTAACACAGATGCAGTCGTTGGGACTTCGGGAATTGGCTTGGGATTCATAGCTCGAGATCCAAGTGGTGGGCCGATTTTCTCAGGGGTTGTTTTCCTCCCTCATAGGACAAATGCGCAAACAACGGAGGCTCTGGTACTACAAGATGCTATTACGCAGGCTAGGCAATGGGGGTGTGAAAAGCTCATCATTGAGTCGGACTGACTATAGAATATCTTAGCTCTGACCAATGGAGAATTCCCTTTAACTTATTCGGGTTTGGTGCTGGAGGAGGTGGCATGACTTGCATCTACGTTTCGCAGTTGCTCTTTCACGCACACTAGAAGGACCACAAATGTCCCAGCGCATGAGTTAAGCCAATTGGCTTTGATTTTCGGTTTAGGAAATATTTGTGTAGAGGAATGCCCCGAAGCGATCGCACATTTTTTACTTGCAGACGTGAATTAATCAGATTTGCTCTTTATCTCAAAATATATATATATATATATATATGTTGGGAGGTCATAGGTTCAAATCCTATGGTCATCACTTTCAACACTCCAAAACAGTTCTCTGTTGAAAAAAATGTTATTAATTCACAAGAAAAACTAGAGCCTCATCCGCTCAATGGAGCTTCAAAGTTTCCGCCTTCCTTCCTCTCAAGGTGCCCTCCCCCCGCGCGCGCTCTCTCTCAATCTTTTTTTACATAAACTAAGCCAATTCTTAATGAGTGGCCGTGTGCCACTTGATGACACCCCCCGCGCGCTCTCTCTCTCTCAATCTTTTTTTACATAAACTAAGCCAATTCTTAATGAGTGGCCGTGTGCCACTTGATGACTTTGGAATTGTTATACTAATAGGCTTCTCAAATTTCATGATTTTTTCATTATGTTTTCATGATGGGTGTCTGAGAAATTTCATTGTGTGTTTATTTATCGGCTGACGTCCCGTTTCCTGGACTCTTGGTTGATGTCTTGTCAATTTCCTACTTGTTGAAAGTTTTGTGCTTCTAGTCATTATTTCCTGTAGATTTGCAGTAGTATTTGTTTCTTTAAAAATGCAATTTTGGAGTGATTAATTGGAAGAGCATGCGCATGGATCTCTTTTGTTTAATGATTTCTTCTGATCATCTGATGAGTAAAAGTGATACTTGCATTCTGTTTCTGCTCTTAAAAGATGATGCAAATCCATAACCATTGGTGAAATTTAGCTTTTCTGCTGCTATTTATGATTTGCTAGTTATTTGCGTGCTGCTCACCATTAGGGGCTACTGAACAAGACTTTGAACTCATTCTCATAATTAAGCTTGGCAGTCCTGCACTTAACCTACCCTTGCTTCTCTTTTTTTGAACTCCTATGTGGTACTCTTAGCAAATGAAGTTGCCTCCCACGATTTCTTTTCAGGGAACATGTTAGTCTTGGCACGACATCCTCTATGTAAGAGGGTGAACTATAGGTGGCTCAATTCTGGCAGTCAATTTGTGGAATCTAGGTATTTCCAAAAAGATTCAAGCTCAAAAGGGGAGTCCTGCAAGGAAAGTATTGGAGTTTCTCTTTATTGTGCTTATAATGGGGAGAAGAACCTGAACCTACCCTCTTCTCAAAAGCTAACGGATGCACGAGTGATTTATAGTGTAGCTCCTGCCATGGGTCATAACCAGGTATAGTTAGCTTAGTTTTATTTACATATTGTATTGATATTCTAACACTTCACCGCATTTTGACCTGTAAAGTCTGATCTTTGGGACTTGATCTTGCTTTGGTAATATTGACAATTATGGTTAGGGCATGTAATGCAATAAGTTTGGCTTCTAGTATGTTAGGGACTTTAGTCTTGGTTATATTACAATCATATAATGGTACCTATGCATTTTGTACTCCAAAAATATTTGGGTAAATTATGGACGTTGAAGATTTTTTTGGAAGATTTGGCTTCCTGAGATAGTTTACTTGTGGTCAGCCTATGCTTTTTGTAAGGATGAATTAACATTCACTTTAATTACTACAACAAACTGTCACCACTTTATTAGAAGGTTAAATCACCAATTCACTGTGGAGGACTAACAATTTGAGACTTCATTAACTCTTGATGTTGCTTATATTTCTAAAATTTGTGCATTTCTCCTTGGTGTACTTGGTATTCTTAGATTTGTGTTTGTATCTTTTTCCTTTTATTAATAGGAATCACATCCAGAATCCCATCTAAGGGTTCCTTCAATTGTGACTGCTCTTGAAAAGATGGAGCTTACTCCAAAGGTACAATATTTGTATATTTTTTATATTTGTTTTGGGCCTCTTTCACTCTTTGATCTATAATTTTGAATGTTAAGGAACATTATTTGTTCCAATATGCCTTATGTAGGAAACCCTGTCTCGCTGCTAACTGAGGTAGGAAAATATAGAGATGTGATGGATCACACAGATGGAGGTATTGAGCCTACTAGAAGATTAGTTACACCTTAGCTCTGGGCTGCTTTTTTATTTTTTTTGGTCGAAACCATCCAGTGTCCAGCTGCATATTCAGTGCCTGACTAATCCGGGCTCTGGGCTGTTTTTTATTGGTAGAAGAAAATTAGACAATTTAGGGCTTCAATTTGGCCAGTGACTGGGTAAAGTAAAAAATGGATTGGGAGTGAGTTTAGATGAGGTAAAAAATTGCTAGGGCAGCTTATGAATTTCAGGAGATTAAGAGTCTCAGTACTACACCTGGAATCTTAGACCATAACTTACAAGGGTCCTTATGCATGAATTGCTAGAATTGCACTCACAATCCCAAAGCTAACAGGCATCTCTGTAGTTCTTCCACCTCTGCTGAAAATAAAGCATTAAAAGCCTTGCATATGGATATTGGTTGTTCCAAATCAATCCTCTTGATTCAATTCAATATGAACTTAGACTTCTAAATAGTAACAAACTACTTGATGCAGAAAGAATTGCAATTTTCTTGTTTTTTTTAGTATTCTGTCTATGTGCGCTTTTATCCTTACCTAAGTACATCACAAAGCTCATAATTTTGTCCGGAGTGCAATCTTAGGTAAAGCGACTTTTAGACAGTGAGGGATGGGCATTCAATATCTGAATCATAATAACAGTGGTATATATTTGTTGATGCCTTCATTACAGCATTTGAATTGTTGAAATTGTTGTTAAGGACTAAGTTTGTTGAGCCATTATCACTAAGTTCTCTTGGACTCCATTAGTTGGTCACAAATGCATATGTTTACTACAGAATGCTGTTTGTAATAGTCTGGAGGTACATGTGCTAACAATGGAAGGTCTTAATAGGATGAATGAAGACAAAGCTTCCTTCTTTTGTCTGTGTACTATGTGATTTCTGTTTTAACAAGTAACTAGTGGATGCATGCATAACTTCTAAAAGTAGTCTGTTTGTATAATTTGATGGGGCCTTGGATGATGTGCATTAATCGGTTTATATGGCAAATAATTGCAACAACCATGTACATTGAGGTGAGAAACATCCCTTACTTTCCAATTAATCAATTTTTTGGTCGGTCTATTGTAGTTTCGTGGTTCAGAGATCATTGAGCTTCAAAATTTCAAGCCTGCTTTGGTGGATGACATTGCAAGTGTTCATGCCAGGGCCTATGTAGCAGGCCTTGAAAAGGTATCATTTCTTGGGTTGAACCGTTGAAGAATTTGAAGTACCAGAAAACAGAAAAAAGTGCAGTTGCTGAAGAATCCTAGAACATCAATAGCACCACGTGAAGTTTTGTTTCTGTTATGTGTTTAGAATTTAGATCACCTCCAGGTGATGACACTTATGTCTAGATGTGTGGAAAACTGTCACTGACTGGAGATCTCTGTCCGTATATCAACCAGGCTATGGAGCAAGCATCACAACAGGGAATCATTGTTATTGAAGGAACTGGACCAACATATGCTACTGCCACTGTAAGTGCAGCAAGTTGTTTCCAGGTTGCAGATTTGGTTTTGGAACTGAAGAACTAGTTGAAACTGAACCAAAGCATGCCAACAGAATTCTTCAATTACTGCCGACCCGGTTACGTAATTGCATAAGAGCAGGCATCCTCCATTACAATTGCAAGATTGTACCTAATCCCACTGAACTTGTATTTCAGCCATTCTTAACAATGACACCAGTCCTGCTCTTATCTACTTAGTGTAGATCAAACCATCAAAAAGCAACATAAAGCAGAATCACAAATGCCACAGAACACTTTACAGCATAGTGTGAATGGTGTTTGGTTATGTATCAATACTGACATGCTTAAACACAAACGATTTGGATCTTTTACTAGGTTCACTATAGTAGTCTTTTCTTTTCCCTTGTATGTTTCTTGTTTTTAAAGATATATGTGACTGTTACCATGCATTTTTACTTATTCAAGTATTGTTTATTATTATCTATGATCATTTGCTATATCTGAATAATGCTCTCATTTACTCTACTTTACAGCACAGTGTCAATGTAGTTGGACTATGTTTCAATACTGACATGCTTAAACACAAACAATTTGAATCTTTAGGTTCACTGTAGTAGTCTTTTCTTTTTCTCTGGTATGTTTCTTGTTTGTTGAGATATATGTGACTGTTACCACGTATTACTTGTTCAAGTATTATTTATTCTGTTATCTATGACCATTCGGTATGTCTCAATGATGTGGGTTTTGATGATTTCGGAGTATAGGTGCATATCTAATTTACTACACTCTTTCATGTGAATGTGATATGCAGACATTCCAGGAGTCACTTGTGGCAGCTGGAGCAGGGATTGCCTTAGTTGATTCAGTGGTGATTTCTCAACCTGGAACGTTAGTCTCTTTTACAATAATCATGTCCTATTTTCTCTTAGTATTAATTTGTTTTTGATAAAATGATGTCTTATTGTTCTTTCTTATGCATGGTCAAACAGTATTTTCCTGTTTTCATGTTGAAACTGATTCCCCCGCGTGAGATAATGATTAAATTCTACACAGTACTGGATAGATAGTCCTTTTCCTGGAATAGCAATTAGCCAAATGTTCCATTATTCAGGTTGCAGCATCTAAAGAGAGCCTGAATCCACCAACAGGATTTGCATTGATAAGACCTCCAGGACATCATGCTGTTCCAAAAGGACCCATGGGCTTTTGTGTTTTTGGTAATGTGGCTATTGCAGCACGTCATGCTCAGCATGCCCACGGATTGAAGCGAGTATTTATCATTGATTTTGATGTTCATCATGGGAATGGAACCAATGATGCATTTTATGACGACCCCGATATATTCTTTCTGTCAACTCACCAGGTAGGCCACCAATTGGTCCCCTTATTGTATTTTCCTTTCGTTATATATTCACATATCTTACTGGATACTCTTGAGCTCCTGTCTTATAAATTACAATGTCCGGACTGAAACATTAATCTCACTGTTGAACAAGGACTTAATTGTTAATATCAGATTTTCGATGATCAGAAATGTACAGGGTAGATATTTCAAGCATATGTTTGCAATGATTCACTTGTTTCCTTGTAAAGAATAATGGAAGTTACTTGCATGGGAGTCTTATAGCAAAAATCTATACTACCATTACTTTTGCACTTATGATTAATGCAATGTTCAATGCAACAACTTCTCAAGATACCTAAATAATCAATCAAATGCTATTTTAATATTATTTGGCACAGAATGGAAGCTATCCTGGTACTGGTAAAATTGACGAGGTGGGCCATGGAGATGGTGAAGGTACAACACTAAATCTGCCTCTACCAGGAGGCTCAGGTGATGTTGCCATGAGGACTGTGTTTGATGAAGTGATTGTACCAAGTGCTCAAAGGTTCAAGCCAGATATAATTCTAGTCTCTGCTGGGTGAGTTGCTTCCTTTTCTTGGGCAATTCAATCAACTTGATAAATCAGTCTTGTGAAATTCTATCCGAGCACTGTTTCTTGTTATTCTTTGGGAACCTAAATGTTGAATTCTGGAAAACCTTTGATGTGTCAGGATTAGGAATCTTAGGTCTGATATACACAATTGTTTCTGTGCAGGTATGATGGTCATGTTTTGGATCCACTGGCTAGTTTACAATTTACGACAGGAACGTATTACATGCTTGCCTCCAGTATTAAACAGCTCGCCAATGATCTGTGTGGGGGTCGCTGTGTGTTTTTCTTGGAAGGAGGATACAATCTTGATTCTCTTTCATATTCAGTAGCAGACTCCTTCCGCGCTTTCCTCGGGGAACCAAGTTTGGCATTAGAGTTTGATAACCCTGCCATCTTGTATGAAGAACCTAGTGCAAGGGTGAAGCAAGCAATTCAGAGGGTTAAAAGTATCCATTCCCTTTGAACTTCAAATATGGAAACGAACATACGATATGATATGATCCGCTCCCATAGCAGGTAATTTTTCTGGTGACAGGCCGGATTAGTATGCAATCCAGACGTCCAAGTCATTCTTGTTGTTGTATAGTATCAATGTCCCATATCATGTGTCGAACTTATTTGGCTCATGCCGACGTACATGGTTTCAACTAACAAAGCATTTGCTAGTAAAATTCATGAACTTTGCTAGAAAATTTATGACATTTCTTTATCTGCTGTAAGGACAGGACCAAGTTATGAGCAGTTAGTTAACAGACACAACAAGCAGCCTTTGTAAATTGTAATGGATAAAATGTTGAATAATTGCATGTCACGGGGCGAATTTTGTGAGCCAAAATAATGGTAGGGGGGAGTAGCCTTTTCATTTTTTATTATTATAATTTCTCCGACCTCTCCAGGTACCCTCTCTGTCGCTTCCAAGGGGGAGACCAATCGCTTTTGAAGAGCAGCTCTTTTATTATAATTTTCTCAATTTTTTAAACTCGAGCTTAAAATCAAGATAAAGGGTGGTGGACAAGTTCGGACAAATTTCTACAATAGAATAGAAGTGGGTGATTGGTGGAGGATTGTGGTGTTCAGAATGTGTGGTGGTGTGAGGTCCTTATTGATACAGATGGCTGGGAGTGAAAGTTCACGGGTTCTCCTTACTATTTCTGTCTTTTTATTTCATTTTTTCCCCATCATATGAAAACCACAAAAATGCTAACAGGGAAAATGAAAATGACAAGAGGGTAGGACCGTAGGACACACAATCCAAAACTAAAAAATGGACAATGAAGTTTGAGCCACAAGTTGAAGATTTTTCACTGCTATTCTCTTCTTCTCAGCCGCAGAAAACGATTTTCATTTTTTTCTTCTGTTTTTTATAGTATAAGCTGAGGTAAGATTCGAACGTGGATTCAAATTTCTAGTAACACTTTTACTACCGGTAAACAACCAATGAGTTACATATCTATTAACAATGAATTTCACACCTACAAACAACCAATGAGTTACATGTCCATTAACAATGATTTTCACACCTACAAACAACCAATGAGTTACATGTCCATTAACAATGATTTTCACGGTGCAGATGCTAAGCAGCAACAATTTTCACTTAGCTTCTAAACACATCTCATTATTTTGTCCCATCTTTTAATTTTAATTTTAAGTAACTTTTGTTCCATCATAAAATCTCAAATTATGAGTAATTTCTAAGAAGAAATAAATATACATCAATCTTTAAAGCATGATAAAACGCTTCATCGAAAATGGGTGATTGAACAAATTACTAATAACTAGCGGATAAATTATCTTTAGAACTTCAACAAAATTTATAATATTGTGAAAATTCTTTTCAAGTGAGCTAAACCTTTTAAAATAGGAGGATTTCTTTTCCAAAGTACCAAAACTGCTCATCAATGTGCTTGCATTTTCTTTCAATTCCAAGTAAACTACATTATAAATTTATATTACTAGTATAGTTTGTAATTGTATGGTGAGAATTACAGCATAGAATAATACTACAAGTGACATGTGAACCTTTCCATCTGTCATCATCCGAGTGTAGAATAGATGGTTTTTACTAGATACTAAGAAACAATTTCACGTGAACCAAATGCATCAACTTCCATTCATTATGCTTTTGGTCATATCATCATCTCTCTCTTCTCTTCAATTATCATAAATTATTACTATCATATACTCTCAATAATCCTCATTTTTTTGGCTTTTATTTTTCTCGATTTTCTCATTAACCCATGCAAACTAGCTTGTTGTACTTCGTTAATTATTAGCAAAACACCTACAGAACTGAAAGTATTCTTTTATGAAAAAATAAAAAACTAAATTTCTAAATAAAAATAAATAAATTATTAGGAATGCATATCATCAAAATAAATAAACAAAACAACACTTTCTTATCTCACACCTTGAAATTGTAAATAGAAAAAAAATAATTAAATAATTAAATAAGCAATAGTATTTTTTACTTATTAGTGATGCTAAAACCCTTTTGTTGAAATGAAACCAAGCAAGAGCCAAGAACATTAGAAAAGAAAAAAGAGAAGAAAGAATGAAGAAACAAAGTGTAGGTTGTGAGATAGAAGCAAGAGGGATCACCTACGAAATTCCCACCAGGAAGAAAACTCACCCTTTCAAAATCTTCTCCCAAGAAGAAGAAATCAACCAAGAAACCAGAACCAGACATGTCCTTAACAACATAAATTTCAAAGCAAAACCATGGGAAATCCTAGCCATTGTCGGTCCAAGTGGAGCAGGAAAATCCACATTACTCGAAATCCTGTCAGGAAATCTCACACCTCAAAACGGTTCCATTCTTGTCAACCGAATCCCTGTCAACAAACCTCATTTCAACAAGATTTCAGGCTATGTCACACAAAGAGATACTCTGTTTCCTCTGCTCACAGTCGAAGAAACTCTCTTTTTCAGCGCGAAGCTTCGCCTGAGGCTTCCGAAACCTCAACTCAGGTCAAAGGTCAAATCTTTGCTGCAAGAACTTGGCCTGGATCATGTATCCAGGACTCGGGTTGGCGACGACAGCAACATTCGAGGGATTTCAGGTGGGGAGAGGCGTCGCGTTTCGATAGGAGTGGATGTGATTCATGACCCTAAAGTGCTGATTCTTGATGAACCAACTTCAGGTCTTGACAGCACCTCCGCGTTGCAGATTATCGACATGCTGAAAGTAATGGTGGAGACGAGAGGAAGAACCATCATTTTGAGCATCCATCAACCCGGTTTTCGTATTGTCAAGCTGTTCAACTCCATTCTTTTGTTGGCTAATGGGTCTGTTTTGCATCAGGGCACAGTAGATCAGCTTGCTATCAGTTTGCGGACAATAGGTCTTCAACTCCCTCTCCATGTCAACACTGTCGAATTCGCCATCGAGTCCATAGAAACCATCCAACAACATCAAAAACCAGAGTTTTCGCTACCGAAGCAAAGGAAAACAGAGGAACCTGGCAATGGTGGGCATACTACTACTCTTAAGCAGCTTTTCCAGCAATCAAGATTCGTTCTTGATGAGGATTCTATCTATTCCGAGACAGATTCCAGTCACGGTTACGTGAATTCTCGGTTGCAAGAAACCGCGATTCTCACACACAGGTTCTTCAAGAATGTTTTTAGGACCAAGGAGTTATTTGCTTGCAGGACAATCCAAATGTTGATATCAGGGTTGGTTCTAGGCTCCATTTTCTACAACCTCAACCATGATTTGGAAGGAGCAGAAGAAAGAGTAGGACTTTTCGCGTTCGTACTAACATTCTTGCTGTCCTGCACAACAGAAGCTCTGCCAATCTTTCTCCAAGAAAGGGAGATTCTAATGAAAGAAACCTCTTGTGGTAGCTACAGAGTCTCATCTTATGCGTTAGCCAATGGCCTAGTCTACCTCCCATTTCTACTGATTCAGGCTTTTCTGTTCACAATCCCACTCTACTGGCTCGTCGGATTGAACCCGAATTTTTTCGCATTCTTGCACTTCTTGCTGCTAATATGGATGATTCTCTACACGGCGAATTCAGTTGTGGTTTGTTTCAGCGCTCTGGTGCCGAATTTCATAGTTGGGAATTCTTTGATTTCTGGAGTGATGGGGTCCTACTTTCTGTTCTCTGGCTACTTCATATCGAAACACGGGATACCGAATTACTGGATTTTCATGCACTACATGTCATTGTTTAAGTACCCATTTGAAGGATTTCTAATAAATGAGTTTTCTGGGTCTGGAAAATGCTTGGAGTATACAATGGGGACATGCATGGTTAGTGCAGAGGATGTGCTAAGAGAAGAAGGATATGGAGAGGAGAGTAGATGGAGGAATGTAGTGATCATGGTATGCTTCATCTTGGTTTACAGGTTCTTAGCTTATGTCATTCTTAGGATTAGATGCACTTCATTAACACTAAAAACTGCTCTTCTTTGATTTGTTTTTCTTCTGTCAACTACTCTAATACTCATAGTTGTTGTGCATTTTTGCTTTCAATTTTTAAGAAGTTAATAAATAGACAACCAATAAATGTGTTATCTTTTGAGCTTTCGTGAAATGTTAAATATTCTTTATAATTTGTAGCTCATGAAATTTGAAGAGTTTTCTTAGGTAGTTTGATATTTTTAACCATAATTTTAATATATTTTTAGTGAATATTTTCATTTTTAAACTTATAGAATAATATTAATTCAGTCCATTCGTTTAATGTCGTGCATATTTCGTCTTTTTACCATTTGAATAATATTAATTCAGCTTCTCTGTCTAACGTCATGCATACGTATCTATCAAGTCAGCACACGTGGTTTTTTTTATATTAATTGTGCTGACGTGACACTAAATGTCAGCCGTCACGTCATTAATTAAAAAAAAAAATCCAAAAAATAGAAAAAAATTTAAAAGATCAGAAAAAACATTTAAATAGAAAAAAAATTAAAAGATCATTAACCCTATTTGAATTACTAATTACTAATACTTCTAAACCAAAAGAGCCCAGGCTACAGTGGAATTACGGTAGCACCGGTTCCAAGCCAATTTTGCTGACGTCATCATGAGTGACGACAGCTGGCTTCTTTTTTTCTTCTAAATTTCTTTTTAAACTACTTTGGTGTATGTATTCATAAAATATATCCAATTAAATCGATGGTTAATTTAGTTACCATGTTCATAATTTTTTCTAATAAACCCGTAAATGAATAATTTAGTCCCTAAATTTCTAAAAAAATTCCAGTCAAACCCGATCCCGGAATATGGGGCACAAATTGCTAGAAATTCTAATCCTTAGTGCGGAAAAGGCACAAACAAATTGTTTCTTCGTGTAAAAAAACATTTATTTAATGATTACTTTAATCCTTTTTATAGAAATATTCTAATCAAACCCGTAACTGATTAGTTTAATTTTCGTATTCATAAAGCTTGCATAAATGATGCTCAAAAGTAAAAAAGTCCAAGTCATGCTTGGGCCTAAAGCTCATGACTCATGAATTAGGCCCACCACAACTTTGAATGCTATGTTGAAACTTGAAACCCAGCACCCACTGGCCACTCACTTGCCAAAATCATTTCTCCTCTAGAAATTTGAAGAGCCACAAAGAGTCAAATATTACAATTAAGCTTTTATTTCACGACTTTTTTTTTGACACAGACATCAAACCAAACCGGATTTATTATGAATTAAAAATTCAACGTGGAGCCTTTGCAAGCTGCACTTCTTCTAGACCCTTTTTCAATTTCCAGCCTCTATTAATTAGCGCTAAATTATCAATTGAAGATTACTTAGCAAGTTCCACACGCTTTGCTTGGTTAGTATTTTAATTAAAAATAAACAAATGAATTATATAATACTCCTATATTCTGTATACATTCTGCTACCACAAAAAGACAGATACTACTATAATATATTTCAGATAATGTATAATTTTATAGTTAAAGAGATGAATATAAATAATATAAACCGTAGCAAGAAGGATATGTATGAATAAATATAAAGCTCAAGGATCGAAGTGCAATATCGTTACATGGTACAAATAACATCAAAAGAATAAATTTAAAGTTCTGATAAAAACTTGAAAATTAAATAACTAAAATACTTTAATATTTTAAGATGAAGATAATTAAAGTGTAATAATAAAGAGGAAATCCCTATCAAAAAAGAGAGGAAATCAAGTGTTTGTTTTGGGCCCATAATAATGGTGGCGGGGCTCCTCCGCTCCTGAAACATATACAAATGGAAGAAAAATGAAAGGTCATATTTGTTTGTAGCAGCTACTGCTTGCTTACTAGTCAAAACCTCCCGTATAAGACGGCAATGACTTTTGAGTTTTCTGTTTGTAAATTGCCAAGACAATGACACTCCTTCACCTCTTTTATTCTTCTTCTCATTAAAACAAGTTTGGTACAATTCCAAAATTCATGTTTACAACTTAACAACATCACCAGTTATGGCTTTTCCTCCTCCTCCAAAGTCCCATGTCAAGAACATGTTTCATCATACCACTACAAACAATCAAACTTCATCCTACCGGTTACACACCAACTACACAGCTCATGACGAAGTCGAATTCGATTTCTGGGGCCAATATGACGACAACAATTCTAGCCATGGAGATGATAGGGAGATGCCAAAGTTCGAAGAAGACGTACCTTTGTGGGGAAAAGGTCCCTCCAAGAATGTTAGATTCGAGTCTTCTTTTCCTTTACTCCCTCACACCCAGCGGTACAGCAATATGTCAACGAATTCGCGACTGCATACGATTGCAGAAGGCCGGAGGCAGCTCATGGAGATGGTCCGTGGCATGCCGGAGTCAACCTATGAGCTTTCTTTGAAGGATCTTGTTGATAAGCAACATGTACAGGAAGAAGAGGAGATGGCAATTAAAGAGACGAGTATGGCTCTCAACTCTGAAGCTCAAATCAATAATCAGAAGGCAATGGAAACGAGGAATATCAGCAAATCAGGTCCAATTTCAAGGAGTGGAAGCATGGGGAAAGAAACCTTCATGATCAAGATGTATGTTCCAACTTCTCTCAGCTGGAAGGCGAAAGCAAACACAGGACTTGGCGCAAGGGTCACTTCAGGAACTCCACTTTATGTATCAGAAAAGCATGATGTAGATAAGGATTGGTGGATCAAAAGGATTTTTCTTGCAGGAGCCGGTAGCAGAAGGAGTAACAGTAGCAGAAGCACAAGTAGCAGCAGCAGCAGCAGTGTAGACGGGTATTTTTTTTACTCCCTTAGTGTTTTTCTTTTGTTTTGTTTTTTCCCCTACGGACGAGCATTTTTCTCTTGATTCATTGGAACTTGGCAGATCATTGATTAGTTATCGCATTACGCAGGCTTGAGAACACCAGTTTCTTTCAGGGCTGCTATCCTTTCTTCTGCAACAGTAAAAGCAAAGGCAAGAGAATCAGAGGAAACATCTGCTAAATGGGAAGGAAAAATCATGTATATTCACAGCATTACCGGAACTTCACTTGGAACAAAAAAATAAGCATCTTTGACAGTTCCAAAGGACATCTATGGAAAGAGAAATTTGGTGCTATCACTGCTATAAACACTAGCAATCAATACAAACATTTTTCTAGCAGCTTTCTACGAGCCTACAAGCAGATATCAGTCCATGTGGCATGGTATCCATATTCAGCTCTTTATTGTATTCTCATGAATCGCTTATAATACTGAAGTTACCAATCATTTTTTCATGTATGGTTGTTCCATCTCAATCTGTTTCTGATAATTCAACTTACATTTACGGTTATTACTTTGGTATGCTTGTTTGTGACGACGATGAGAATCGCAAAAATTACAGAAAATGCCATTCCCATGGTTTGATTATTTGACCAAGAAATACCAGTTTATACTCACAAAAGATTACGACAACTACCTATAGATACCCAGTTAGGGAATCACCTCTACAACATGTCGAACAGAGACAAAAGGTAACTTAATATTTCCTACCAGCAACCGTATATCTGATATATACATATTAACGCCTAAAGTAACCCAACAAATTGTGTGGTGTTCCTTCAGTAAATGACCTTTTTTGTGATATTCAATTTATGTCACATTCTAAACACATACCTTCAATTGCAAAACTGAGAAATAAAACAGCCAGATAGGATTTCAGTTGTCTTTATCATCTCCAGAATCCTGCAGTAAGGCACCTCTTACTTTTGCCCTGATCAAGATTTTTCCAAGTAACTAGCATTAAATTAATAGGTTCATGAATCACATGTTAATCAAAAGGGGAAGTACCAAAATACCTGCGAAATGCTGGTACAACACGATTCGTAACTTTTGTAGTTGCCAACGGTCGACCTGCTTGTTTATCTGTTGTACAGGGGCAGGAAACTATTATAAACTTTTTCACTTGTAAGGAAACAATACAAGGAAATTATGAAACAAAATTTTAATTTAATCAAATTCAGGGTTTCTTTCCAGGATACTTCTTGATTTATCAGTCCTAACTAATGCAAGAGCAAAGATCTATCTATACTACATCAGTTTCTATTTCCAACTTTTGTCAAATCCTCATAAATTTATGAATCTCGTGCATTAGCTACGATGACTATCTGACCACTCGTTTCAGTTTCCACTCTAGTAGCATAACCTCAAAGTTCAATATTACAAAATATCAGAAAATATCTGGGTTTTGAGCATCTAATTAATTAACAGCTAAGCAGGGTTTGCGTGCATAGAAAGAGTAAGTGAAGAAGTAAAATACAAACCTGGTGAATTTTGAGATCCATTACCAACCAGTGAAGAGGTATCTACTTTGCCAGAACGATTTACAGTTTCTACCTTATGCCTCTTTCCCAGTTGATTCATGATACTTTCACTCTTTTCCTGACAAAATCAAAACAAATTTAGATCAAAAGGAACAGAAAGGTTATTGTTTTGCAACCGCACACTCGTACACTTTTTCTTTTCTTTTTCCATTTTTTAAGCTTACTCATACAACAATCTGTGTATACATCAATAACCACTTCTACCTTCATGCATTTATCTTTACAGAAATCTTCAATAAAAAATGGACGTAAGATAAACATAACTATTAGTTCCCTTTTAGATAACTAATGTCCTAATTTAACAAGTATGCAGATAGAAGGCACAATTGTGGTTAGACGAGCATAATTTCTACCTATTACATAAACAAACCCTAAGGGATGATTGTGCTTGCACCAGTTTGTATGATGTCAAATGTTATCATTTGATTTTGGCAGGAATAGATCAAGATATGTTAAAAGGGAAAATTAAGAAACATACAAATTATTGGCTTCTCAACGAAGAATTACATCATGAAACAAGTTTCCAATGCGTAATTCCAGAAAGGCAAAAATATCTGTTGCACTTGGAGGAAGACAAGTAACAGCATATAAAACACACATTTTGTAAAATTTGTAGAAAGATATTAGCTGATGAGCAACAGAGTTGAAAGAAGTTGAAGGATAAATGAATAACGTTCAGTGATAAGGTAGTTTTCTGCACAGCAGTCTTGTCCCATTTATACTGACACAGCACACCAGCAACTCTAAACTCAGTTTGTACTAGTGCATAAATGATCAGTTTCAATATTGGAGCCAATCAAGGAAGTAGATTCGTTAAATAACCATTGGTACCACAGAGAAGTGGCCACAAACCAGAGAGGTAAGTTCCCCAAAGAGACTCATAACTAGTCCTGTTGTAAAAAAAAAAAAAAACCTCCATGATAAGAACAGAAGGGATATGAAAGTCTAATCTGTTGCAAAGGTCTCCACAAAGTGAAAGAGTTGCATATACCAAACCACTACACCAGCTCACAGTGGATTGAGCTAGAATGGACGTGTGTCTAAAATAACTTAAATAAGAACCATAACATGTACCTTTTCAGCTGATATCACCCCTGTTAGCTGTGACGAGCGTTCTTGTTCTGAAAGCACAATCAAAGAAATACAACCAATTACCTCCAAAGGAAAACCCTATTTTACCTTCTGCTCAATGAGATATGTTAATTGTATCTAGAAAGAAGAAGAAAAATAATAGAACCATCCAAGGCATAAAACTGAGGGAACAAATTCTCTACATAGAAGATAGAGGAATATTATATCTGTGTTCATGCACAAACATAGAAGAACAAAACACAAGGACAGCATTTAAGTTGCCTAGACCGAGAGAAAGGGAGCAACCTTGTACCACCAAATTCTGTGTGTGTTTCAATGCCTTGAAGAGCTCAAAGGACATATTTGCCACAGCATCACTAGCAGCTAAGCCAATGAGTTTTGTAAGGGAAATGGAGATTCTAGGCATTCCTTTTGATTTCTGGGCGATTAATTTTGCAAATGCTGCACCAGAAACACAAAACATAAGTAACATACAAATTCAAATTCTTTATATTTATCAGAGTATTGTAACCCATCCTGCATCCCCTTCCTATCTCAATACGCAAGTTACTAAAGCACTCTACATACATTAACTTTTTCCCCATCAACTACAAAACTTGTCTAAGTTAGATACGCTCTTCTTCGATTGATAACCAAACAACAAAACAGACGCAGGTATCTAATGTAAATCCATTACATTGTAATGACCACAAAGGAAGTATCATGAACAAAGCACGGCAGGCACTATAAATCACATGGAAACTAATATAAACTCCAGAACATAAAATAACCACCTGGGTCTGATGATTTTGTATCCAGAACAAGCTTTATATCCTCAGAATTAAAGGCAGAAACAATGTAATCAACAAACTCAGACCACGAGTCTCCAATTCCAATGCTATCTCTCTGCAAACAAAACAAGAAACTCTGAAACCAATTGAACCCTCAAAAGGAAAGAAGAAGAAAAAACCATAGAAATAAATGGAGAGTGGAAAGGCACCATACCATGTCCTCCAGCTGCATAACCGATTTAACGACCTCGAAAGTGTTCGAGTGGAAATCAGTGGCACGGAAAGAGAGGTGGTCGCCATCAGGAGCAAAAATATGCATCAAGAAACGAGTTGGCGGGGCGGGACCAGAATCCGAGTTGATTGGCGATTCGGGTTTGGGTTCTCCAAAGATGGGATCAAATTCTTCCAACATGATTTTGCAATCTTTAGCTTTTTTACTGGTGTGAAAGACAAAATGCAAAAGGAAGCAGTAGGAGGAGGATTTGACGACGAAGATGGTAAAGGTATTGCTTCAGCTGTGGGCTAACCCACGGGCTCAGTTCATGGATTTTCACAATATGAGCCCAAATCACTACCACACCACACTTAAAAAATAGATTTTTTATTTTGATTTCTTCAACTAATTTGTTTTGTTTTAATAATAATAACCTCATTGTTTTCTCATCATTTTCATATTAGAAAAAATAAAAACTGTGATAATTGTAAAAGTTGGAAATTAAGATGGTAAATTATTTTTCTCAAAATTTTCATGTGAAATTAAGATGATGTATTATTTCTTCAATTGTCAAAAAATGTCATGGCAATTGTTTTCCAATTTATGTCTTGCCGACTTGCCTTGAATTTTAAGTACTCCATTTTGTACGGTAACAGTCAGCAATAGAAGAAGAAAAAACGTTAAAAATGTTATATAAGTTTTTTTATCAGCCATTTTTACTTAAATATAAGAAAATGGCTGGAAGAAGGAAAAAAACTATCAGTTAGTAAAGTGCGATGAGTGTTGTGTTGATATACAAGTGAGAATGTCAACATCCTCATCCTAAAAATCATATCCTCTTTTTAGATATTAAACATCAGCAGCCATTGAACCCGAACCCGAGCCCGCCATGCATACTGTGAGCATATTAACAAAAGTTAAGTACTTGCCTGTGAAAAAAATCAACAGCGGGAAAAAGCTGATAATCACTTATATTATGCACTCCCCGCAACCAACAGAAAACCCAACTCCCTCTACATTATGCACTCCTTGCAACCAACAGATAACAAATGAATAGTCTTGCAGCGACGCAAAGGAAACAAATATGTGCCCTGCCCTCCACTATCCATAACCCACCACAGACCCTGACAAAAGCTACCAACAATCATAAAATTAACTAATTTCAAGAACCCAGAAAGCAAAAAGGCTGAGAAAACAGATGATTGAAAAAAGGGAGGTTATTGCTTAGAGATGGATGCTCACCAGAGAGGGAAGAGGAAAGGCTACTCTGGTGGAGATGAGGAAGACGAGGGACTCACCTATGTTAGAGAAATGATGTGACAACTCAATGTGTGATTGTAGAAACGGTAATAAAAATGGTCAATCTTTTCTTTGCTGTGTTGTGCTACGTCAGAAACTCAGAATATGTTAAGTTAAGAAGTGAAAATCCTAACAGGACAACTAAGAATTTATGAGTTAAGTTAAGAAATTAGGACAAATGATGTGTAATTTTTATTGCGTACAAATGGTGTGTTATTTCTTTATTTATCAAGATTCGAGAATGAAAAATGAAAAAAAAAGAAATGCATTGAAAAGTCATGATTTGGGTTTGACCATGCTCCATGCTCGAACGGGAGGAAGGATGTCCAACACCAAAAAAGACATTCTAAACTTCACATTCACTTCGAATAAATTATTGTTCGACCAAGTGGGTATAAATATTCAGAAGGCAAAAACAACTTGCGCAACCAACAAAGTTAGGCCTTAATGAGTGGCATAAGAGAAGAGTTCTTTCCTTTGCATAAAATAGAACTAGAAAATAAGGTTTACCTTGCTCATCTTAACAATACGCGATGCTTCAGACAACCCACTTTTCTTCGTCCAATTCAGGCCCAGCAACGTCTTCCCTCATCAAACCAGCGTAATCATCACCCACAGGTGCCCCTGCCTGTGTAAACAATTCGACCACAGCAGGCAGCATGCCATAGTACCTCTTCAACTCATTTACCATAGGTTTGCGACTCTGCAACTCTCGGACATGCCACACATGCACTGGAAGAACAAAATCATCAACTGTAGCCTCCTGCCATCCGTGTTGCCCATCTCTCATCTGGTGCTTGAAAGCTTGGCAATTCCTTACCCTATGACCCTTAGGCCCCACTTGGACCTCTGGGCAGTATCCACAAGTTTGGACAGCATACTTCTGCATGAGTTTTCTGGCTCCCGATTGCAATGTCCTCCATGCCTCCATGCCCCTAATCGCAATGCCTGAAATGACGGCAGTAATTAGGATCCAGTAATCAACCAACCTAAGTGAAACCATATTAATCATATCCTCACAATGTAGCAATGTTTCCATCAAGTAAGAAGACGGTTTAAGGTAAAAGGGACAATGGAAACTAAACCTTGTAGATCATTAGACTGGTAGTCTACAGAATCCATGTCATCATTTGATTTCTTTCTCTTCTGCCAAAACCCACCAGTACTTATATCCTTTCCTGGTACTCCTCTTCTTTTGGGAACCTACACTCAAAATCTATAATCTTACCACCAACACAATAAGCAGGGGAGACCCTTCTGCTAGTTGGATGCTCTGGTATATCAACACCCGCTTGGATACACAATTCCACAAGTGCAGGAATTCGATCCACTTCGAGTCGTTCATCGTGAGAAATAGCTCTCCCTATCCTATCATATAGATGAAAAGATTCAACAAGAGGCAAAACATTCTCAATTCCCCCTACTATCCAACTATGCTCCTTGTTCGGCAAGCTACCTAGGACATTGCAAGTTCTAATCTTATGCGGCGGATCGCCAACATGAACTTCTCCACACACACTGCAAATACAAGCCAAAGATCATGCATCAATCTTACACATAAACATCATGACAGAAGCACAAACTAAATACACATCCAGCTAACAGAAGTTGGAATACCGGTTAAGCACCAAAGGCAGTCTTGATGATTAAAGTGACAATGTTTGTTTCTTACCTGCACGAATACACAATGACGCTCTTGATAACTCGTGAAACACATATTGCCAATTGGGTTCTGGCAGCATAAACTTGATGAGCAACTGGGATTAACTCTTTGACTAACAACCCATTTTCCGGTGGCTTAAGAATCTTTTCACGCTCCAACATCTTTTCTTTCCTCTCTAATCTAGCTCTTCGCTTCAGCTCATTAACATTGGTTACCCACGGCTTTCTCTCGGATTTCTTAAGCTTCCTTGGTAGGTCCGTGTAAGTTGCCGACCCAGTAGAATAGGAAGGCAATTGCAGTATCTTTGCAACCGGATTCCAAATACCACTCCCTCGCCAACGCAACACAGACCTTGAAATCATGTTCATCTGTACGCCAAGGAGGACAAACGAGATTTTCTAGTCAGCTTGGCATTCCAACAAACAGCTTGCATGCAATAATTGATGATGGAGCTAAGGATTGATTACTTTCAAAACCCACCAGACACTTAAAAACTAATTACTCCTTTGGTGCTTAACCGGTATTCCAACTTCTGTTAGCTGGATTAAGGTAATCGTAAAGAAGCGCGCGCGCGCACAGTAACCAACTTTTGGGGAGAGTGATTGATGTTTTGAAATTGAAATTAAACACAGATTTTGAAGTATCGACCGAAACCTCACGCTCTATTTGGCATAGTGGTTAAAATAGATTTTTACCCAGGGTAGAAGTGGTGTGTTTAAAATTGTTTTCAGACAAAGCAATTAGTTGTGAGGTAAATATTTTTCAAAAGTGCTTATTGAGAAAAAAAACTGTTTGGTTAAAAGTACGGTTAAAACTGTGGTTCAAGCATAAAATGACAATAAAAGACAATGAATATTTAAATACAATCGCAATTTAAATATAAAAAAAAACTATAGACTGATTTTAACATAAATAATTAATTAATTTCAATAAGAAAATGGAAAATAAATTGTTTAAAAAATTAATGTCAATGTTAAATAATATCTATATTTTAAATAAGAAAAATGCACGTCTCATAGAATGAACAAGATGAACTTACTTCTACAATATTAATCACCACACTTGTCTTATACAAATAAGAATCCTTCTTATTAATAAAATATAAAGTTTATACTCATTACCACCTAGAACTAATAAATATATTAATTATATTGTCCATTTGCCATTAAACTATTTGCTATTGAGTTACGAACTTCATTCATAAAAAAACGATGACTGATAATGTGTGTTTTATGCATGTTTTTCCTTTCATTATCACCTTGATTTATGGCATGATACTGCTAATTTGCTTTCATTTCCATCTTTATTGCAGATTTAGGCCAAAAAAGGAAAATATGCGAAAACACATACTTTCTAGGCGATTTATGCGGATCTCAAGCTTCAAGACTTGCATCAAGGCCAAGAGACCAAGTTTGCCATCGAGGCCTTGCCGTGGATTCTATCATCGAGCATTTGTTGCACCAAAAGCGCTATTTCCACGTGTCCTTGCTAGTAGGCTCTCTCGTGTCCCCTCTGATGTCTTCCAGAAAGTTCTGCACATATCCCGAAGAATATTCTCTTTTGTCATTTTGGGACATCCCACTTAGAGGAGCATGCACTCCTTGCGAGTACTTTTCTTAGCTGGAATTTTTGTCCCTTAGTGGGTTGTTAGGATATTTATACTCTTTAGCAGCTAGGGTTTTGATGGACTTTTTACCACACATCATTTTTTTTGTGCTTCTCTTACATTCTCTTAGGTTAGTTCTTGGGATTTTTTCTTCCCATTTTTCTCCATAGCCGCAGGCTTCAAACATTGTAACAAACTGGAGCTTTAGCTCTGGTTGGGAATTTATTAAGCATTTTTCTTCTGTTATCTCTTCTTCCCTTTACGTTATATCATAGATCCATTGTTTGTTTACTTGTTAGCATGAGTAGCTAAATTTCCTCTTCTTAGCAAAGGTATTTCGCGGGTTGCAAGGGATAGTTAGGAGGTCAAAACGTGCTTAATATATTCTTATTGTTGTATTCGCTTGCTTCTCATTTTCTTTCCATTTTTGCTTAGGGTGATTAGAAGTTTGATCAACTTTTGATTTTCCTTTGTAATTGCTGTCATTTCTATGGTAATAACTAGCGTGAGGCCATAGAATAGAGTAGACACCTAGACCGGAGTCATCATAACAGTTGGTCCAATCCGGCTAGGGCAAGCGACCGACTAGGGTGGTGCCGCGAGCCTGACAAACTGAGAGGTATCTTCCCCTAGATGTGTCTTTCCTCTTCTTCATGGGCATTTTGAGTATTGCCTCCCCGCCCTGTGCCTGGGGGGATGGCGAAGTGTCAAGGTTACCCCATAAGCGTACATTGAGGTAACTTCTCTTACGAAGGAAAGTAGGGGGCCTAAGCGTAACTGGCCCCTATAGCATGTTTATGGCATTAGAATAGAATATTTGTGCGCCAATGATTAACTAGGCCTCGACGCAACCCAAGAGTATCCTTTACTAAGATTTTCTCTCACTTGATTTTACCTCTTTATTTGCTTTTCTATCTTCATTATTCTTCGTGATTTATTCTGTTTTATTTACCTCACTATTTCTCCTGTCTTGCTTCTTTACCTCCTACTTTCATTAGTTTGTCTGCCTTGCCCTATATCTTTGTTTTATTAATTGTCTTGTTAGCAGCCATTTCTATCTTGGTTGACTTGCTCAACCAACCAACCCCC
>NBIL01109240.1:0-12955 GCA_002752925.1 Viola pubescens var. scabriuscula | reverse complement strand
TTCCTGAATGAATTTCATGGCATCATAACAAATAGATTTAATTGAAATTCAATTAATTAATCATGCATAGAAATCGAATTTGTAATGGCTCCGCTACCAATTGTTAGATTCAAAATAGAATCTAGATTGTTCCCTAACTTTATGAACAATCCCAAGAACCAAACAAATCGATTATCAAATGATTAATATAAATAAACAGCGGAAGCGTATGAAATCTCTCTGGGCAAATGGAATCCAAAGCTCTTGCACAAAACCTTTATTTTGCTTTCTGTACGTGTTTTTTTTTTCTATATGAAGAGCCTTTAAATAATAAAAGAAACTCCTCCAAGGACCAATTCCCAAATAACCAAAATGATTAATTACTAATCGGTCCATTAACAATTAGTAATTAATCCGGGAATCTGCACAGACATTAATTCTGCCCCTCGCACTTAATTATTAGACAATTAAGACCATAAACTTTATTAGATCACTCGATTGGTCTAAATTTAATTAACAGTAACGGATACTAATGTACACGTTATTGTCCAAAATCCAACATATAATTTTCTAAAAATTACAAATAAAAAAAATATTAAAAAAAAAGCAAAAACTTATGAATTTTGGATAAAAAATTAACAAATACCTCTAAAAAGGTAATGTATACTTTATTTTTTCGATGAATAAAAAAGTAAGCAAGTTAAAATTAGGCAATTAACTTGTTTGTGCACCCATTGTTTTCTGTAAATTAACTAGAATAAAATCATCTAAAAGAACTTTTTTGTAGACACTAAATTATGCTATCAATTAATCAAATTTTAATTTGCTCACAGTAAACCACTTAAGTCGATCTTCGATAAACAGTAAATTTCTGCCAGAAGCACAATGGATCAGTAGGAAAAACAGAAAGCAATCTCAATCAAATGCTAAGGAATTGGTGTAGGCCACCAAGGAAGTACAAGAGGGTAGACTTGATAAGTTGATAGATATTACACTCACGTTTCCAGTAATCAAATGGACCTTCTTCAACTTTCAACTCTCCACTTTGGATGTTCTACTCGGCAAACATGCGACCCCCATCTCGTATGCAAGTACACAACATCCTTGTTCATTGGGTGAACAGCTAAATCCTTTGTCTCAGCGACGAAACCTGATAAATTCCTTACCCGGGAGGATGGTTTTAAAATCTGCATTGTGCTTCAAAGATCTCCTCACATTACTATCATCATGATCACCCATCTCCTCCACATCCCACACACTTAAACCCCGATCACCTATTCCTATAACTCGCAAAACACCCTCACATTGTCCAACATGAAATTTAACCAGGTTCTTTCGATCATTTGGTGGATTGAAATTGGGGCTGCTCATCAGAGAGATGCAACCACTGGACAGCCCCGTCTTGAATGGGTCATAACTCACAAGAAATTCACCTCCTACGCCAACCCAATGCAACTTCCCATTGTAAGCTGCAATACTAGAAGCAAAGCTGTATTCTTCACCCAAACTCAACCATTCAGACTGAACCCATTGTCTAGTCTCACAGTAATGTCTCTACACCAAAACCTTATACGATAATCACTCGTAAACAAGGTGTTTTCCCTAATTCTGTAGAAGAATCATCATCTGGTTTAGACATTTCATTATTTTCTCAACACTGCTTTCCTCTATGAGCACTTTGCGGCTTCTCGTGGATAATCACATGTATCCACCATTACTTCCAAGTGAGAGAAATAATACAAAATAAAACTACTCCATGGCCATCAGCCTCATCACTGCCTTAACAAACAAGAGATAACAAACAAGAGACAATGACAGCTCTAAATAAGCTCGTGCCAACTTATCTTCAAACACCTCAAAGCCATGCATATAATAAGGGTAACTTTTTTAGAAAGACCAACACGACGCGACGCGAGGGTAAAGCCTGTTGTTCCTGCTGAAACTAGACCAGCAATCATACAATCCAATTAATTGGAGCAAATGAGGTTGCTTCAATAGATGCAACTAAAGAACAACAGTGGAATTGAGCCCTTTGGAATGATAGGAAGACAACACTAGGAAACTAATGCAACAGATGCTCCTTTTCTCTTAATTTTAGAAGATTATAACTCATCAGCTCTAAAGAATTGAACCTCGACAGACAAAAGAAACAACGCCTTCATTGTACACTCAAAACAACTAAACTAGAAAAACTAAAAAATATGCCAAGAACTATAACTGTATCCCCATTGCAATAACAACTAATGAAGAATATGGTTTGAGCAAACACCAGTAGGGATGATAAGAAGATTCACATCAGCAGCTTAAGAGTAGACTGAAAAACAACAAAACAGTAAAAGATCTCAAACCAAATGAACACGTGCATATATGTAAAATACAGAACAAAATATTGAAAGAGAAGGGAAAATCTTACCATAAGCCGAGCTTTATATATTTCACGAAACCAAGGCCTGTAAATGAATCAAGAAGAAAAATTAAACTGAATAAAATTCGAGAGGATTGAGCATCTACCACATTCACACTCTTACTTGCAGAGTATCTTGCTTTCTGGTCATGGTAGAAAGAACCTACATTGGAGTCTGCAGAAGAAACTCAATCTAGTATAACAAAGTTAACTCAGTTCTACCACAACTATAGCTGCAATGGTTAAAAAAGAGATGGGAAGAAATCTCTACAAAAGTAAGCCTGCTAGAAATGAATTACATTGAATAAAAAAGCTGATTTTTATTAGAAATATAAAAATGTATGTACAGGAGCATTGTTCTCTGATTTGTAAACGCTATAGCAAAGACACAACGTTTGCTAAGATGTAAACACTAGGGCATACCAACTTGTACCTTGGACAAAAGATCTTTACAGTCGAAGTTACCATCTTGATATAGGAACAAAATCCAAGACATCCGAAAAAGTTCCCTTGAAAATTTTGTGAAGTCTACAAAAGAATCTATATAACCTAATTCTGAACCGTGGCCGAATGACCATCCTTGTAACTGGTCATTTCTTGACAACAGTGATTATGTTTTGTTTGTCAAAATAGTATAATGAACAAGACTATACAGAGAAGAAGACTTCAAACCATCATATTTAAATCTGAAAGATCATCCATCGGGATTTCGAGTCCCATGAAGTCGTCATGGTCTTGTAATCCATCGTCATCAATGTTCAACCATGAACCCAGATCCTGCCCTTGGCCGTCATCCAGTACATCGATTCCCGGTAGTTGGAGACTAGAGAAATCGAGAGCTTCAGAGTCATCCAATACACCCAAGCAAAACCCATCTTTTTCCTTAGCATTGCTCCTGGTAGTTATTTCATTTGACTTTGCGCCAGAAGGCAACATTGTTTTAGACTGATCTGGTATCTTGCCAAGATGACCATTTACAGAAATAGATAGTTGGGTTGACTTTTGCTTGGGCTTTGCTTTAGATTTCCTTTCTCCTTTGGCACTAGATACTGCTGGCCGACCAGTTTTTGTGGTTCCATTCCTAGATGAAACCTCTCTGCTGTGTCCCTTTCCATCTCTCTCTCTCTCACTCCTCTTTCCTTTGGTACTGCTTGGCAGAGAACCTCCCATAGCAGATGGGCCACTTGATGAAGTGCCAACAGTACCACCAACGACATCATCGAGCAACAATTCCCTCTTCTTGACCCTGTTTGACCATGTGTCTTCTCTAGCAGTAGGTGATTCAGATAGGTAATTAACAGGAGGAAGAAGTTCAGAAGAATTAGCAGCATAACTATCTCCATTTTGACCCAGCCGTGAATTTCGAGGGCTTGGCTGTGAAGCCATAGAAGCTGCAGAAAGTGCCAAAATAACAATCTAAAGTTGTGGCATGTCACAAGAAAAATAAACAAAAAGAACTAAAACAAGACATCTCAGACCACAGAATCCCTCCAAAGGAAATGAGAGCACACACCAAGAGGTGCCAAAAAAGTTGCAGAGCCATTACATAATATTTGCCAAGGGTACGAGGAATAAATGCAGAATACAGATGTAACTTCTGGAGAGAGTAAGATAAAATACCTGAAACTCTAGCATCCAAAGAGCGGCTTGAGGTATTGGCATATACTTTTGCAGATTCACCATCTATAGGAGTATCTGCTGATCTTGCACCACTTACAAGAGCAGACCCAGAAACAAACATATCCTTAAATAACGGTTCACTGAAGCAGCTCTTGCCTGTCTCGTCAAATTTGATGCATCTTTCTAATGTCCGTTTAACGAATGCTAAAGCAGCCTGCTTGGCCATTTTGCTGCTAGAACTCTTACTACCAGTGCCACTAGGACCCCAACAACTCTGTCAAAAGAAGATGCGTAAGCTAACCACCAAGGGGATATCCAATAGCAATCAACAGTGATAAACAGTGAAGGAAACAAAATGTTTGTTTCACAATTGGAAATAATCCCACAGCAAATTCTGAACAGTGTACACAAAGCACAAATTATTCGATTAGACAAGGAAATTATACTAACACATGAATACATAAACAACACACAAGAGAAGTGTGTCATGTGCACCAGAGAAGCATTATTCTAACAAAAATAATTCCACCAAGTTTAAGTTCAGGGCTAAAGCAGGACACCAGTGAAGTATATGTAGAGTTCAAGATTTTTTAGGCTAAAGTGCTTGGCTACAAACTCTCCTCCTATTTTGAATACAGGAAGAATGTCATTGGAAAGGGAAAAGTATATAGCAATACAAAAAAGGAGTGACATTTGACATACTACATCAACATATATATTAGGCATGCCAGTCTTGGTCATTATGCTAAAGTCATTATCAAAGTGTTCAAAAGAAGAAAATTTGAATCACCAACCAAAAAGTGGAGGTTTATACAGTAACAAAATTACCATGTACTTTTCATAGGCCATTGCAACAAGTTTGTCCAGAGCACGCTGTTCAAATTCCCTAAACAAGCATAAAGCACAGATATATAAGTACAAAATGACAGGCAAACTTTAACAAAAAGCAAAGGCATGAAAATTTATCTCAAGAAAGGGAACAAATTCATTACTTTTCTTGAAGTTCTTTAATTTCTGAGGTTGATCTCAACAGTTTATCTAGCAAGCCTTTTTTCTTCAAAACCTATTGTAGTGACCAACAAGACAAAACGGTGAGCTCTCCAGAGTTAAGATGAATGAGCTAAACCCAGATGCACCCAAAACAAGAACAAATTCATCTGCGGAAAATGGAAGGAAAACTACTAGCAGTTTCTATAATATTCTATAACAACCATTTACGTAAAAACAAAAGTACCTGTCCATTGAACTTCTCCTCTAATTTGGTGATCTCTCCAATGATTCCTTCATCAATCTGTGACGGCTGATCAAAGAAGTGTGCGCAGTTAATGATGTTGACAGATCTTAATGAGGAGGCCACAATGGTGAAATGTAAATCATTCAAGCACACATGCTAAGAATAATAACCCCAGAGGCCAAACAAATGCAAGTGCAAAGCTGCAACAACCAAAGGAACAAAAAGAAGTTCTATTTGGGGTGGAAATTCATGTAGAATTAACTTACTATTGGTTGTGGGAAAATTCCAATACTTTCAACTTCCTGACGAAGTTTCTCATTGAGGGACATGCTGTCATAATGAGACTCTGAACAGTCCATGCCATCTACCAATGTCTGATCCGGAATTCCATCATTTATTGAGAATTTAAAGTTTGAATCAGTAACCATATTTGAGGTTCCCAACATATCAATGTCTGCGTCATCATGCTGCTTCCCAGTTACTTTGTAACCATTGAACGCAGGATGTTCAGAAAACTGGAAGTTATCAAAGTGATTCACACCATTTGATCCCAAGTCTCTATCAAGTTCAAATCCGGTTTCATATCCATAAAATTCCAGGTCTCCATTACCATGGGTATAATCATCCTCTGAAATTATTGCTGCTAAGAGTCTCTGACAAAGTGGAATGTCTCGCACTCCAGTCACAAACTGTTCTGGAAGATGTTCAACACTATGTGTCTCATTAGTAGGCCCTACCTGTCTTCCATGCTCAGCTAGCCCATACCCATTATGGGCATTACCAATAAAATTTACACCGGACAGAATTGGTGTTGGAGAAGGTGCAGTTTTTTCATTATCTCCCTGAAATGAAGCAATGAGTAAAGGAAAATCAAATTAACTCTCAGCCTGAAAATTTCATTTCCCAGAACCTGTCCTTGAACAAAAATTTCAGAGAAGGGAATTCCATAAGCTTAATTTTAGGGATGTCAGATTTAGGAAGTAGACTTCTAAATATCCTTATGTACAGACCTCTAGGGTCATGATAATCATAGAGGCCACAAATAAGTGGCACCGTAGACAATAACAATGGAAGGCTAGTAATACAACTCATTGTCCAACAGCAATAATTTGTGAAAGAATACCACGATGTATGAAACTGGTGAGCTAATACTACATGATTAAAACCAAGATCGGTGAAAAGATAAAATATTACTTAACCATTGAACTACGCAAGCAAATTTTATGTAGGGTGGGCAATGAAATGGCTTTAGACGCAAAATAGCACTAACATATCAGAAATTCACACCAACATTGGATAAACCTTTCAGACAATGTCAAAATATCCATCGCATGGACATATATACTGTCTTCATCGACACAATTTAAGCTTGCAGAATAGAGCCGACAAACATTATTTTGTCCAAACTTAAGCTTGAAACTACTAAAGTTAGACTACTGAATGGATCTTGCTGATAATACAATAAACCCAAAATGAGTCAAGATAGTATTGAGAACCAAGGCTTTCATAATAATCAATAGCAATTTAGGCATCTTAAAGTGTCCTTTATATTAATCATAGCAGTTAATGTGGGAATGGCTACTCAAGGCAGCGGTTAGTAAAAGAAAATAAGGTGGAGTCACAGGCCTTTAACACAGTCCTGAAACTCAAGAACTATAAACCAACAAATCTTTAAAGCCAAACACTGGAAGCCAACAAGTAGTAAGAGTCTGTCAAAAACAACCAATAGTTATGGGAATAATATGCAATTTCCACATCAACTCATTGGCCAATGTGTGCTATGTTAGTAATGTTACACTCCAATCTGTATTTTTTTATCTCTCACATATTGCCATCACAATCACCCTTACACCCTCAAATTGATTCTTGAACAAGTATGAGAACAAAAAAGTTATAGATGTAACCTTGTAGAATAAGAGTAATCATCTATTACAAACAAAACAGAAAAGCAAAAGAACTTTTTTACCTGTTGCTTCAAGAAAGCAATGTCTAGATCAGATATAACACCAAAAAATGGCTCCATTTGCTTCCAAAATGAACTAGACAATGCATACACTGCAAGGAAAACCAAATAAATCAAACAAAAAGGAAATAATTTATCAACAAAGAAACTCGCTAATTTTAAGTGTCAATGGTACCAGGATTAATAACAGCACTTGCAGCAGCCAACAACTCTTCATGCCCATCATCTGAGCCAACTAAACCATTCAACAAAAAGTCAATAATAGTAGCAAAAAAAAAAACTTTTAAGAGGGACTTTGACGTAGACATACCAAGAAAATCTGCTGTTGCATTAACCATTGTATGCTTTTGCCGCGCATATGCCTTACGATCAGAAAGTTTTCGAGTTGGCGGGCGACCTGCTTTGCTGATAAAAATGATCAAAGAACAGTGGGATTTAAATGAGTGATCCAACATTTCCAAGCAAACAATGGGAAAGATGTTTGAGAAATAACTGGAAAATGATGGAGGAAGTGTCCTACCTTTCATTTTTATCATTACCATGTCTTGCACTTCTAAGCTGTTTCGCTGTTCCCATATTACCAAGCTTCTCAGCTCCCATTGGCATAAGAGCCCTTGTCGATGAAAAACCTCTCCCAGTCCTCCCTTGCCTTCGTACACCATCTCCATTGTCTTCCCCAGAAACCAGCTTGCTCTTCCTTGATGCATGACTCAGGGATGACACCTTCTGAACATTCTGTCCAGCTTTCTCATCTACTTCATCACACTTTCTTCCCTTTTCTTTAGATTTAATCTCAGGGGGGGCAGATTCTTCACTTTCAGATAATGTGGCTGAAGTTAAGGGATCACTTTTTAATTTAACCTGCTGAGGAGAATTGCCAGTCATGCGCCTTGCAAATCCCAACCCAATCTCATTACCAGAAACATCTGATACTGTATCCAAAGCAGGACTTTCATCATTGTTTGGAATGACAGGACTCAAATTTGTTCTTCTTCCAGTACGAGAGTTCTTCAGTGGCCTCTGGCCAGCCCAATGGACAACAGGTGGAGATGAAGACCGTGCGGATGCCGAGCGCTTACGATTGTTGGCAGGTGGCTTGCTTGTACAATGAGGAAGTTCCCAATCATTGGGAGCAGCAGTTGCCCTATGGACAACTGGGGACAACTTGGGTGCTATCCCTGTTCCTGTTCGTGGAGCACGAATGGAGGCATTCATTTTTGTACTTGAAGTAGGGCTAGCTGAATTAAAATCCTCACGGACATTTGCTCTGCGCAATATAAGAACAAATGAGTGCAGGTCAATGCATGATCTGTTAAAACACACTAAAAGACTAAAATCCAGGACTTGATATAGCAAAACAAAGGCCCTAATGAAATATTCAGAGATAGAAAATCCAAAGAATGACATGGAAAAAAAGAGGGTATGATTTATCAGAAGAAATAGTCCCAGTATGATTTAACAACCACAAAAGAAGGTAAATAAGATAAATCACCGAATCTGGACAGTAGTATAACAATAACGAAGAGTAATAAATCAATGTATTGAAGATATTGCGCATACTTATTAACAGCTCTGAGATTCACCCTTTCCTTGTCTGAACCAATAGGTCGTTCTTTCCGATCATTGAGAACTGAACTATTATCCAGGTCTGTCCTGGGGATGGATGACCGCACACTCAACCCCGTGAGTTGCAAGGTAGCATCTGATTTTCCACCTCCAACAGCACCATTAGCAACTGCTGGCCTGTAGTACCATAAGAATGAAAAGTGATTTACAGAATGGAGACTAAAAAAAGGAAAAGCAGTTACAAAAGTTACAAAACCCAGATGATTTCCCTTTGAAGTTCAACTAAGAAGATCATAAAAAATGATGCAACATTTTCCTTTAATGTTCAACCAGAAAGATTGCAAAATCATGATCTATTTTGTTCTAAATCATCGAACAGATGGTCAAATGACATACTAAAAAGCTAACAGTTTTCACAAAAGTACACTTACATTTGATAATAGGTTAAAGGCAAAACTATTTGCTCTTCATGATGCAAGATCAGAGCCTTAGGAAAAGAATTTTTCATCGTTCCCAAGACGACCAAGAAACCTCAATTTTAATTAGAAGTTGCAATGACTTTACAGATCCCTACCACTAGGCAAACACCACTGACACAGTTACACTAAACAAAAAAAATCACATTAAAAATCAATGGCAAAAGGTTTCAGCAGAGTTCGGGGAACCAAATACACCTCCTACCAAATACCCCTATTTCCATAGGTTGTTATGTATTACCCTATTTCCATAGGTTGTTATGTATTAGGTTGTTTTCCTCGCCTGAGCCCATTTAAGAATTATACAGCAAAGGATGGCATCAGGTACAGAAGAGGTAATTGCTGGCTATACAAGATTTTTTATTTTTTATTTTGCCATAGAGGTGCATCATTATTCTCCTTGGTTGCTTTACACGGTTACATCTAAATATTTCAATAGGTACAGAAATCTAGATCTTTCCAAAAACTATCCTCATCTTGATGAGCATTTCTCCTAAACATAAAAAAAAAATGCAAGAAAAAACTTTTAGTTAAACAATACAATAAATAAGTACCATAGGCAGAAATTAGTGGGTTCTCAAGAAAACATTCTAAGCACTCCCTCACACATAGTTGGAAGATGATGAAAAGGAAAGAAACGATTTGAAAACTACCGCAACCTGCATCATTGTTATTGTCAATCCTCTTATTGAAACAAAATTGTCATCAACGGGCCTAAAAATACCCAACATACGGGACAGGAACTGAAACAAAGAAAATGGAAGGAGGAAGATCCAAAGGTGTCTAAGTTATTCCTTGAAAAGGACTATCTATTTAATGGTAATTGTGAATGTAGTTGACACGTTTAAAAGGCACTTCCTTTTTTTGTTTCCATAAGCATCATTAAAAGGCACATTATTGCGCAGAGGATACAAATGGTCACCCTAGGCACATGCAAGAACGGTAGCACTTTTGACCATACCTGAACCCAGGGGAATCAATATTTAACCTTGACCGAGCATCCACGGAAGGTCTTTGTTGCATTCCTTGTTTAGGTTCCCGGTGGCCATCAGGAGGTTTATTTGATACAACATTAGGAGAAACATCTGGTTTTATCCCAGATCGACGCTTCTTCTTCATTTTTGTCTTTTCCCAAGCATCAACACCAATTGATAAAGTTCGATCGTCACCGACAGCACCACTATTTGGAAGTCGTAGCATTTCCCTCTCTCTATCAATTGTAGCTGGTGGCCTGACTAGAGCATTGCCCTGCATGTCCATGATTTGTCAAATCAAGAACCAGTTTCCTTAAAGAATTAAGAAGACTGAATACTGGCCGATGAAGTAAAAGAACTACATGCATAAAAACTACAAATTGCACATTAAGATCACATAACAACAGAAGAAGCCCAAACTTACTCGAACCACCAAAACTCTCCATCAACATAAGTAAAGGGATCAAAAGAGGGCTAGTAAAAAAACTAGAATAACATCTGTGCATTAACAAGATGTATAAGAAAGAGAAAAGGGAAAAGAATAAACCAACATGGAAAAATTTATGGATTTTACAAGTTAATCAAATAAGACATGCATAAACAAGAAAATGGAACCGGTCAGTTATAATATTAACATGTATGAGCAAGGCAAGATGTAGACAACACATACTCTGACATCCACCAAAGATGTTCGTGTGCGCTTGTTTGGAACAGCATTTTTGTTTCGTTCTTCTGACTTTTGCTGCTCAAGTTCAAAACCACTGGGGACAGAATGATTTTGAATTCCCATCTTACCCAGGCCAGGCCCAAGGATTGGCCGATCACTTGACAACAAAGCATTTCGTTCAGTAGAAAAACTTTCTGATCTAGATCTCTTCTTTGATGGCATGCTCGGGAAAAATTTGAAGAATACAGATAAGGCTTCATTGAAAATCTTCATGCGTGCCCTGTTATTTAACAGAACTTAATAATCTAGATACAACAGTTAGGCGAGATGGAAAACATTCAAGGAACTACCTGGCCTTGACAGAGCTCTCATGAAGACCAGCCTTGACCCGCTTGATTTCCTCAGGTAGCATCTTGCCTTTAGAAGACGCAGTTGGAGAATCATCCATTGAAACACCAAGAGCAATATTTATATGTCGCTTAAAGTCTCCTTGACGGCTAGACTTATGGTCTGCGGCCACCACCTTTGGATCAAAGCGCAGGCATTGGAAGAAATCCACAACATCTGACTGGGCCACTGCACAACTGGTTCTTGTCATGCTTGGGAGAGAGGAGAGGACTGGATTCTCCATACTTTCACGAAAGCTACCAGATCTGTCCAATTGAGCAGCTAAGTGGGATCCACGCTGCCCACTGGTGTATAGTGGCCTATCCATGCTATCTGAAGACAGATCAAACTTACTAGATGTAGCCATTTTAAGCGTTTCCTCACATAGTCTGTGTTACAAACCCAATAAATGCAATAATGCATGACAAAATTGCAGTATTGCAGCACATATAGTCTAAGTCGCACTTCAAAGGATAGTAAAGGACAATGCACCTGCAAAGAAGAAAATCAGATAATCAGAATCTCAACCCGAACTCACTGATGATAGATTCAAAGACTTCACATGTTACCTCATCTGCAGCATTTTTATAAATGACTTAGGTTTATACTTTACATATTAAGATAAAATGGAATCCATCCATTAAGGCCTACCCGTCGTGGCATTAATTTACAGATTTGTTCCCCAATGTAATAAAAATGACTTCCAGTCAACTCAAACACCATGCAATCCTACATCTCCAACAAAATCAAATAACTTCCTAGTCACTTCAAACACCATGACAATCCTGTAATTGAACTTGAACATACTAAACACAGCCTAATACCACAAATTCATCGTTAGTTATACGACATTCCTAATCAACACATTATTCCAAACTTTACCACATCAAAGCACTTTGAAACAAACATTTCAAAAGACGCTCAAGCTAATCATGCACATGAAACAACAATCAGACAAGCAAACCCAAAACAGCTTTAAGAAAGTTACCAAACTAACTATTCTATGATGTACAAATAATCTGAAACCCTGAAATAACACACGCATTAATAACAGCAAACACAAATTTAGATAGTTCTCACCACCGCATGACACAACTCAACAACAGCAACAATTCCCATCATGCCACCAAGACTCAGCTCATTAATAGCGATACAAGCACAGCTTACTGACACAAACAAACACTTGAAAATTAACAAAATTGCGCCACTTACCAAATCAACATCAAATCACTTACAATTCACCTCTAACTATCCACTTCAACAGCTAATCATTATTTTCTCATTCTGTAAAACTTAAATTCAACTGAAAAAATTGAACTCTACATGAACTACTCAATAAGATCACTCTATCAATTTCAATTATTCCTAATTAAGAAGACAATAAACCTACTTTTCACCAAGCAATTCCCTCTCATTTCACTTCATTACCCCAATAAAAGAAACCAATATCCAATTGAGTTCATTTTTTTTTTCTTAAAGAAGAGTATATAGTTCAAAATAAAAAAATCAAAATCAACTCCAAACAAACAATAAATAAAAGCTGACCTAAAACCAGAATCCAAAATTCGAAGCTAAATTAAGATAAAAAAAAATAAGCTAGCACATGAAAGAACGAACGGCAGGAGCTGAATCAAATGTGAAAGAAAAAAAACATAAAATTGCGAACGGAATCTACCTTTTTTCAA
>NBIL01109216.1:0-10102 GCA_002752925.1 Viola pubescens var. scabriuscula | reverse complement strand
TTTTCACCTTCAACATTTCTGTTGCATTGCCTCTGACCTATAAAACCATTGAATTTAACAAGTACGATAGTAGAGTAGAAATGCTTATATAAATATCCCATCATTTGAAGAAGGCTTTGTCAAGTTTCTCACTTCCATAATTCACCTTAATTCATTTCAGTGTGAGACTTGAACATGGAACAGTAACTTCATTATTGGAAGAAAAGGGTATCATTAAAGGGGTACAGTATAAAACCAAGGTTGGCCAAGAGTTAACAGCTCGTGCACCGCTTACAGTAGTATCCGATGGTTGTTTTTCCAATTTGCGACGCTTGCTTAGCAACCCACAGGTATAATCACTCTTGAATCCAATATTTAATTTTAACCAACTCTAGGGTTGACATCTGGGATTTGTTTGTGCTTGATGTAATCTGGGTTCTGCAAAATTTTGCAGGTTGAAACCCCCTCTACTTTTGTTGGTTTTCTCTTGGAGAATTGTGATCTTCCATACTCTAATCATGCAATAATGATTTTGAATGAAAAACCTATCGTTATTTATCGTATTGGTAGCAATGAAGTTCGTTGTATGGTCGATGTACCTAGCCAACAGATACCGTCTATTTCTAATGGCGACATGGCCAATTACTTGAAGACTGTTATTTATCCTCAGGTGGGTACATTTCGAATTCTTGTTTGTTCTCTGTATGCATTCAAAACATGTCTCAGTAGATGTTTTCACATTATCTCAACTTGGTCTCCCTTTTGCTATATATGTTGACAATTCTTTATATGAATGAACAATTAAATCTGCATCACTCAGATTCCATCCGAGGTACGTGACGCATTCATATCATCAGTTGATAAGGGCAACATCAGAACAATGGCGAATAGAAGCATGCCCGTATCTTCAAATCCCACCCCGGGTGCATTTCTCTTGGGGGATGCATTGAATATGCGGCATCCTTTAACTGGGGGAGGAATGACTGTGGCACTATCTGATGTCATCATATTGCGAGATCTTCTCAGACCTCTTCATGATCTTAGTAATGCAGCGTCTCTTTGCAAGTATCTAGAGTCGTTTCACACTATACGCAAGGTAAAGCTGATGTTTCTTGTCTGACATAAGAGGATATGCCTACTTGCTAGCTGGTAACTCAAAATAATGCTTTGTTTTTTTCCAAAGCAGCCAATGGCATCTGTGCTAAATACGTTGGCATGTGCTCTTCATACAATCTTCTCATCATCTGATCCATTGAGGAAGGAATTGGGTCAAGCTTGTTTTGAATATTTGGGACTTGGAGGTGTATTTTCGAGTGGATTTGCGGCATTATTAAGTGGGCTAAACCCTCGTCCATTGAGCTTGGTTTTTCACCTCTTTGCTTTGCTCGTCTATGGTGTTGGTAGATTGTTACGTCCATTCCCTTCGCCAAAACGCATTTGGACTGCAGCTAGACTACTTCTGGTTTGTATCTCCAAATTCAGTCACATTTTGTTTTGATACTTGATGTTCAGCAAGAAATAACCTAGTTATATATATCTATGCTTCCTTTGTTGTGTTTCAGGATGCATCATGCATGCTTTTACCCGCGATGAATGCAGAAGGTATTCGACAAATGTTCTTCCCCTTCACCGTGCCAGCCTACCATAGAGCTCCTCCTGCCAATTGACATAAAGAGAGTAAAGTTCAATGAGATTGGTTATGTATTTAGACTACTGTACTTCTACTTGTTCTCTTGTTAACTGTCACATATTTTCTGTGACAAAATAAATAAATCATTGTGCTAATGATACTATAAATCCTCTTTTTTAGCGTTTATAAAAATAATCATGTTCGTACCATGTCGACTAGTATTATGTAAGAGTGTTGAACATCAATCATTTGTTGGTTTATGTATGTAAAGAGCAAGAATAATAGAGCATGTTGGGCCTGGGCCCAAGGTGGGTATATGTGGTTTTTACCAAAATAGGCTTGAGTTACCAACTATCACCATGTTGTCTTACTACAATTCTTCCCAACGGCTACTTGCTGAAAAGCCCCAGATTTAAAAAGTGTCTCGGTTCTCTCGCCATTATTTCCACTCTAATACCACTCTCGCCATCTCTTGCCACGCTCCACTTCATCACTCTCATCTCCATCTCTTGCGTCAAACAAATGGAAGAATCTCAGTTGACGGTGCAGATAGCCGGAGGAGAAGAGAACGGGGACGCGTTCTACGAGCAGATCGAGGCTCCTAAGTTTGTAGACCTCAACGCACCCGATCATTACCACCCCGGCGACGATCGCTACTGGTTCTGCTCGCGAGTCGGTGAGTGAACTTCAATTTCTCAAACACCTTTTGCAAATTTTTGTTGGGTTTAGATTTTCGATCAATAATTTTGTCGGCTCTTTGGTAAATTTGAAATACTCTGTATTTGAATTAGTGGATAGGGTTTGCCAAAAATAAAAATCCTAAATTTATCATAAAAAATGAAACTTTTTTATTTAGTCTACTAAATTAAAATAGAATTGCTGATAATTAGACCGGATAAGAAAAACTATTTAATTGCTGGGCTATCTTGATGTACTCCTCCTTTAGGATGTGACCAGAGACATGAACAAGAAATGGATCCTGAAGAAATCTACAAAAAATTTGTTCTTCGGGTTAGTTTTGAAGTTTATTTTTTTAGTCCTTTTTTCCCTTTCTTCTTGCTATTGGTTTGAGCAGAAATTGAATTTAGTTTTGGCCATTAAATTCATTGAATCTTGTAGGTCATGGCTGCAAGGAGTCCCAACATTCGGCTACGAAAAGCACTGTATAGACATGATTCCAGGTACATTTTTTTATGACTACAGTTCAGTTTTTTCTTCCCTCGGGTTCGGTTTCTAACCCCATTTACTCATTTGATGCAACTTTGCCAGCCTGAGATGTCCGCAGTCAGTTCCTGCAAAACATTCAAAGCCTAAAGTATCAAGATTGGCTCTTATTTCTTCAATATCTAAGAGGCTAGTTGATCCTAAAGTGAAACTCAAGCCTATTTCTAAGCCGGTCACAACCCCGAATGTGAAGGTAAAGCAATCCTCAGCTGCAGCGAAGGCTGTGACCACTCCTGGTAAGAAAAAACAGCTCGCAAATCCTGATGTATTTCGAAGTGTCAGAAATCCGAAAGCAGCAGCAATGGCAGTGCCGAAGAACAAAATTGTAGCAAAGGCTTTGGTATTTCATTCGCCTAAGAAGTCAGGAAGGGCAAAGACTTCACTAGAATTGAAGACCCCAATCAAGACATTGGTTGAAGGAATGAAGAAGCTTGAGATCGGCACTGGAAAGAAGTCAGGAAGGGGAAAGACTTCATTAGAATTGCAGACCCCAATCAGGACATTGTGTGAAGGGATGAAGAAGCTTGAGATTGGCACTGGCAAGAAGAATGCGTTGGGGTACAGAGCAGAGGGTTTAGATGCTTCAAGAAAACAACCGAGAGGACGAGAGGTTAAAAGCAGGGTGTATGATGGGTTGCTTCCTCGGAATCGTAAGACCCAGGAAGGCAAAACTGAAAAAGTTTCAAAGAAAAAGATCGAGGATAAGAGCCCACACCCTCAAGAAGGTGATCATAATAATTTCACTGACATGGAGGCTGAGAGGAAATCTAGTCCTTGTTCTCTAGATGTATGCTCTATATCAAAGTGTGCAGAAACTGAGCTGACCTCACAGCCAAGTTCTGAAGAGACCTCTGTAGGTGGAAATGTTCCAAAATTTCAAGCTCCTCTAGAAGAGAGCAGTGCCATCAACAAAACCAGTCAAGAAGAGAGAGTAGAGCTATGTTTAGAGAAGGGCAGTAATGATGCTGAACGGCAAGGAGATGAGACGCGTGCTATAGCATCTGAATTTGATGCTAGGGAAACTGACAGTAAACTCCTGGACAGTGATGAAAATGAGAATGGAAATGAAGAGACAATGAAAGTAAGGTTAGAGAAGGAAAGCAGTGAAATTAAGGAGAGTGATGGTGGTAAAGAAAACGGAGGCAGCAAAGCCATTGAGAGTGACGACAAGGAAAACACATCAGCCTCTGATGATAACAGGTCAGGAACGTTTTCATGTCTTCCTTCTCTTATACTCTGTTAAGATTTCTTCCATTGTTTAACCATTGAACTTTCTGTCTGCAGAGATACTGATGCTGGACAGACGCATAAAAAAATGCTTGGCAAGCATGAAAGCACAACTCAAAAGGTGACTGACTTCTTTAAGATCCTGTTGTCACATCTCTTTTTCATAGATTTAACGATTGCTGTGTCTCAATTTTTGGTGTGATTTTATAATATGCAGGTTAGTAGAACAATGAGCAAGAAACCTAAAGATAGCTCTACTATTACTGCCACGAAACCTGCGCCCACTAATCCTAAACCTTTCAGACTAAGAACAGATGTAAGTAAGAAATTTGTAATGGACCTCACTTTCAAAACTTTATTATTATTCTGGAAGAGGTTATGAGAATACTGGTATTAAATTTTATAGGAAAGAAGGATTCTCAAGGAAACTTTCAAAACTTTATTATTATTCTGGAAGAGGTTATGAGAATACTCGTATTAAATTTTATAGGAAAGAAGGATTCTCAAGGAAGCAAACTCGGAGAAGAAACCCGGCATCGGGCCTCTTAAAGAGATCAAGTCAGGCACAAGATTACGAGGAGAAAGCCTGCAGAAAAAGCATAAGAATGCAATCCAAGTTCGTGGTAGAAGAGAGAAGTGCCTTGAAGAAGGTGAAGATGTTAATACTGATGCAGAAAAGGGAAAACATGCAAGTCTTTCCTTCTTTTGAAGAGAAAAATAACTAATATAGATGTTTTCCATTTTCCATGGTTGTTCCTCAGATACTGATGAAAAGCCTTATAAATCTGGACGGAAAAATGGGACTTCCATCTTGAAGAGCTCTAAGGAAAGAACGGGAAGAAAATTTTCTGCTACTCCACTGAGACATACAGTTTCTTCGCAACAGAAACTCGTGACTCCGCTGCAGGAACATAACCTGCCTAAAGCGCCTCAAAGACTTGGGAACAGTTTGAGAAAGACCAAATCACCACTTGTTAGACAAAAGATTGCAAAGCCTAGAGTGTAAGTTTTCTTGCTGTCAATTATTCTTGACTGATGTATAATCTTTCATTTCCCTTGTGTACTTAATTAAGAGAGCCTGGAATGGATGTGCAGGGCCGCGCCTGGTCAACTAGGTGTGATCAATGAGACCTCATCGATTATTTCGAGGCACCAAGAAGCTGCAAAGCAGAGTGAAAATGGCACTTTATTGGCTGATAAGAACTCTGCTTCTCCTGCTTCCAGGCCTTCATTACAGCAGAAAAAGCTCACAACCATTCCAAAAGAACCAAACTTTCATACCATCCATGTGCCTAAGAGCTGCACACGAAGAGTGGCTTAAAGTTAATCTGTCTACCTCATCTTACATAGTTGTTTGTTTTTGTTGTTGTCGTTCAATTCATTCATTGAATTAATTTTTTTCTACCTTTTATTCTTTCGCCACAAGGTAAACTACTTTGTAGAGTTTCTTTAGCCGAGTGTTTGTAACATGAGAAATGAAATACATGTTCTTTGTTCTTTTCGTTGTAGTCTTCTCTCTTGGATAAGTAAAACTGTGTTTTTAGATTCTTTTTTCTTGATAATATATGTTTGTTAGTTAACTAAATTCAGACGAGATCGCTACGAACCAACTGAAATATTACTAGTGACAAGGCACAACGAATGATTTTTTTTTTTTTTTTCAAAGGATAGAAATTTCATTACGGATCAACGAGGAAAACAACAAATCCCTTTCCAGACAGGCCTGGAGGGCATCAGGAGGGTTAGAAACCCAATGTGGCGGACATTGAAGAAGCCCAATCATAAACTTGGTTTGCTTTCCTACTAATCTTAGCAAAAGAAATCATATCCAACAACCTTATCTTACCCCTAATATGCTTAACATGAGCGCAAATTTCTCATGGGATAGCACGATTAGAATCAGATAAACAATCTGCAAGCAACGTTGCTGAAATTTCTGGACACGGCCAGATCGACCGCTTCGGTAATGGCTTTTGCCTCAGCTTGGAGAGAGGATGACAAGGCACAACGATGAATCATGGAATTTTACACAAAAAAGAAAAGAAAAGATCAATCACTGAATCAAATGAAATGCCATTCATACTCGAAAATATGACTACGCAACGATCCTCAGGAATCAAATACACCACGATTATATTTCGAATCAAAATTATCAAATACCTTTAACACCATTGTTCACCATCTCAAAGATCAAATTATTTTCTTAACGTCACCTTTTCTTTCAGACCAACTTTCCTGTGTGATACATTCTCTTATTGTAGTCTAAAACTGCGACAGATAAAGCACCTTCTTCAGGATCTATTCTTGACAATGTTTTTAAGCTTCTCATTCGCAGCAACAAGTTCTGCAGCTATTCCTGGTTCATTGGCAGAATGTCCAGCATCTTGAACAACCTGTCTCCAGCACGGTCTCCATTAGTTTGTGTAAGGGTGTGTGTGCTAAAATCAAAAGAAAAAAAAACATTTCTCACAGTCACAATTGCTGAGACCTAAAAGCACTGATCCTTTGAAGACTATTATTCAGCAGAAGAGAGAAAAAAACTAGCCTATTCAATACAATCGGCATTTCCAAAGAGGAATTTATTACAAAAAATTAAGTAAAATGTTTGAGCAAGCCTGCTAAGTCATGATATGAGTCATATGACTGAAGATAAAAGACAACTTCCAACAATTCTTTTCTTTTCTTACACTGTATAACATTTTGCAGAAATTCACCTACCTTAAAATCTGCCTCCGGCCATGCCTTATGGAGATCCCAAGCAGACATCATCGGGCAGCAAACATCGTATCTTCCCTGCAGAATAATTCAAAGAACTAAATCAGGTATCATCAAATTCCATAAGACATCCAAGAAGTCTCGTAAAATATATTTTTAAATGGAAGACCTACAATAAGAGAACCGTTTTGCACTTTGATGTCATAATTAACATATGCAATTGCCAACAAGGTGGTCCAAATGCATGAATTAATGGTAACAAGAAGCAAATGCAATGATATTCTGAACCATGATCAATCACTCACTAATCTCTCTCTCTCAACTCAAGTTTGATTCAAAACTAGGAAGATACGAACCAATAGCTCTAGAAACTTTTTCCAGAAGAAAATACAATGCAAGTAATGGTAAAGGTAGCACATACCTGTACAATTATACTGTTGATGTGCCTTATCTTATCAACATTGTCTAATAGAAACGAATCTGAAGTTAAAAAACCTCTGTTCACGAAGTAATGGTTTTCAATCCTTGCAAATGCCTGAATAGAGAAACAAAAGATACTCGCAATTAAGCAATGAAAAACAATTAGGTCAATCTGCTCGATATCAAATGAAAGTGATGACAGCTATATCTCTTTATTTATTTATTGACAGGTTCTCAATAATTATACTCAACTTTAAAAGGATGCAGGACTATAGTGATATAAGGAACGTATAACTGCCATTGGGCTCTACATAAGATGTTGTGTAATACTAGTTTAGAAGCTTTAGTATTTGACTAAATTAACATACCAAGGAGAAATTATCATCATCCCCTCTCTTGATGTTCTCTTCATTGGGAAGAAGATGCGCAGTCATCATTTCCCACTTGGTCCATGCTCTTGCTGCTGCATACTAAGAAATTAGGAGGTAATGCATCCCTTATCTCTAAGGTAAGGACCAACAACACAGAGCTACTTCTTTACCCAAGATCAGATCAATGAAAGATGCAATCTTTAAAAAAACAACTCTTACTTGTGTTTCCCTGTCATCAGAGTTCAATCTCTTTTTGTAAGCATCAAGGAAACAACCCCTTTCATCTTCAGGGATAAGATCCCTAAATGCCTCCCAAGCTGTGCATCAAGAATAAACACAAGGCACAAGCAAGCAACTTAGAAAGGCATTCGGATGCAAAGGCCTCTAAACTTCTTAATAGTCTCAACACACACAATTAACACTGCAAGTTTAGTTTCTTGTAACACAGTCACAAAACATTATCAATCATACCATCAGGAAATATAGCAGCAGCACCACCCTCGTAAAACCAATCGATCTCTTTCTTTCGTAAGAGAAAGATCCCTCTCAGCACTAAGCCAGTAACCTAGCAAGAAAAGACAGTTTATCCCAAAATGTTAATTGATTAACCAAAACAAGAAACTCACTATACTGAAATGACCTGATTTGCATTGTTTCAGAGTTTCTACCAAAGAGATAACATTAATCTAATCAAGAGGCAACTAACCTTATCAGGGTGAGATTGGCTGTATGCAAGGGCCAGTGTACTTCCCCATGACCCGCCAAATACCTGGAAAGCAAAGGCATGTTAGCATTAACCATGGCATCTACTGCTAAAGAGTAAATTAAAAATTCCTTAATCCAGTGAACAACACACTATACCTGCCATTCTGGAATTACCAAGTGTTCCCTTAGTTTTTCAATGTCATCAATAAGGTCCCATGTTGTGTTGTCCACCAAGCAAGCATGAGGCGTACTCTTTCCAGCGCCTCTCTATGAACCAGAACAAACAAATTTTCAGAGTTTAGAACAATGTAGCTTACCGCTAATCTCGAAAGTACAACAGTTACCTGATCGAATAGAATTATCCTGTAAAACTCGGGATCAAAAAATCTCCGGTTACTTGGCGCGGTTCCTCCTCCTGGACCTCCATGAAGAAACACAACAGGCTGCAAAAAGGGTTCTCCATTATCCACCAAAAACAACACTATACAAGAAATGAACTGTCTTTAGAAATCTCCATACATACACAAACACACTCAACCCTTGACACATGCACAGGCAACATAATAATCAGAAAATCAAAACTACAAGAACATACTCACATGCCCACTTGGATTTCCTGATTGCTCATAGTAAATTGTATGAAGATTCGAAACCTTCAAAAACCCAGAATCATAAGGCTCTATAGCAGCATATAGATCGCGCTTTAACGCCGGCGACTCCTTAGCTGGTTCCATCAAGTAACTTGCTTTTGATTCACACTTGCAACAACCAACACTTCTGGCGCTCACCACCAACGAGTCACTCCTTTCCTGTCCTGAACAATCAGTTGGAAACAAATGAGCATACAAATACCATGATTTCTTAAAAAGATTAGAAACCCAAGAAGATAGCCATGAAGTGTGCCTACTGATGGAAGGAAGCGCGAGCGAAGAAAAGGGAGCGGTGAGGTGAAGTGATGGGCGAGGAGTGAATGCGATTAGTGAATTGAAGAAACGTAATAAAGTCATTATGGCTAAGTGGGAATTAAGAGATGGATTGGCTTTTATGATACAGAATCTGCAGGCCCAAATGCTGATGAGCTTATGCAGCCTTTTTCTATTGATTTTCTTAAATAATTTTTATAGATTTTATAAGGAGGAGACTACTAAATTTTGCTTAGTTATAATTTATTCCCTCCCGTTTTTTGATAAATATTATTTTCCTACGAATTTTTACTGTTTATAATACTTGTCATTTTATTTTTTCAGAAATATGGGTAAATGACCAAAAAAAATTATGCATCAACCCAATTTGATGATGATGGTGTGGTAATTTTAGTAAAAATTAGAAGTAAAAATGAAACAATGTGAAATAAAATAAGATCAAAAATTATTATTCTACGGATTTTTAAAACGAAATTTATTGAAAAAATGAGGGAGTATAAGCTTAGTATTAAATGAATAATGTTATAGGTACTATTTTTTAATATTGATATTTTTACCTATAAAAATATATATATACACACACATGCCGATACTTTTATTAGTCGATTTTGGGTTTTATTCTTTGAGTATTAAGTTTTTTTTATTTAAATAAATAATTATTATTCAACCTAAATAATATTGATGTGGGCACTTATATAAAAATAAATATATAATGAAAATGTAAGTACCTCGAAAACGAATTGTGTTTAAATTCCTCCTAGTAAATAAATGAAATAAAACTAATAAACTCGTAAGAATGAATAGGTTTAAGTTGGAGTTATACATTATATTGGAGTATAAATAAATAAACAAATGAAACTATACCCAATTGCATTGTGGTATTATCTTATTGGTTTTATAGTTTTGTT
>NBIL01109203.1:0-27705 GCA_002752925.1 Viola pubescens var. scabriuscula | reverse complement strand
TTTACCGATCACTTTTTACGTTATTTATGTCAAGGAAGGTTCTGTTTCTCAACCCATGGCTTCATTCTTATTCTGTCAGGTGAGGTAAAGATGCTTCAAAGTAGTACGAGTACAACTGGTACTTGAATACATGATAAATAATTTGTCCATTTTTGATCCAAATTTTAAGTTCGAGTCGGAGTTCGATTCATACTAGTATAATGATAATTAATAATATAACGAATTTAAAGAAAAAAATTAATTCAAACCTAAACATAAAAACTCTCAAAAAATTAGTTAAGTGGTAGTCATCGGCACTTGACTTGTTATCCCAAAATTAATGCGGAAGTAAAACTAATGTAAGCGTAAGTTCTTGTAGTTTTAATGATTGTACATTCTAGATTGTAATTTAAGTGATTAGTGTATGTTATGTTTATGACGGTTTTATTTTTTTAATAATTTTTTGATAGTTTTGGATTCGCAGTATAATGATAATTAGTTATAGTTCTCTTTTTTTTCTTTTTATTATTCAATTGATTAAACCCGATCGAGTACTGTCGGACCTCAAAAAAGAGGTGATTGAAAGTCTATTCTTCCGCAATTACCATAACATTTAAACTCTAACCTTAAATAAAAACACAGAAATTTAATAAATAAAGACTCTTTTGATCCTCTGTATATCTACATAAACATACCTACACCGGCCACCAAACCTTCTCAATACTTAAGTTCAAGTTCTGGCCGTGTTTTTTCTCTTTTTTTCTTCGGAAGAAACAAGATGTTCTTTCCGAACAATAACATGTTTAGCAGTACTTATAGTTCCAGTACTGAATCGGCTTCCATGGCAGCCATGATCTCTGCAATCGCGTCTGCTGCTGGTACTGCTATGCTCATCCTTTCTCTTGCCAGACAATACATCCCTCATGAAATCCAACACTTAATCTACTCAAAGCTTAGATTCCTCATCAACTATTTCACCAAATGTTTCTCCTCCGAACTCGTTTGGTCATACAACAATACTTCAGCATCAGCAGCAACCGTATCTTCCGAGCTGCAGAGCTCTATCTCGAGCCCATCATCCCTCCCGATACGAAAAGACTCAAACTTTCGCTCCCGGAGAAAGAAACCCATGCCTCATTGTCCTTGGAAGGTGACCAAAAAGTGATCATCGACACCGTTAACAGTGTTCCCTTAAAGTGGAAGCTTATCGTCAGAAAGACTAGCGCGGGGTTTTCTGGTCCTTATAGTTCCGCACCGAGATCGATGAACGAGCACAGGCACTTCGAATTGAGATTCCATAGGAAGCACAAGGACATGGTTCTCAATGTTTATGTAAACCATGTTCTTGAAAAGTCCAAACAGTTGAAAGAAAAGAAGAAAAGTTTGAAACTTTTTACGTTAAAGCATGACAGGCAGTACGGGAGGGGATTGGACGTGTGGCAGTCTGTGAATCTTCATCATCCTGCTTCGTTCGATACTGTAGCTATGGATCCTGATGCAAAGAAGGCAATCCTGGACGATCTCGAGAGGTTTGTGAGAAGGAAAGAGTATTATAGGAAAGTAGGGAAGCCGTGGAAACGTGGGTACTTGTTGTTCGGGCCGCCGGGGACAGGAAAGTAAAGTTTGATTGATGCAATGGCTAATTATCTAAAGTTTGATATTTATGATCTTGAGTTGACTGATCTGAGAGGGAATTCTGACCTGAGGAGTTTGTTGATTTCGAGTGGGAATCGGTCCATAATCGTGGTGGAAGACATCGATTGTACGATTGAGTTGCAGGACAGGATTTCAGAAGCTAATAAAGCAGCAGCAGCTTCGGGCTAAGCTTCGGGGACCAAAAAATCAAGTAACCCAGGTAACTGTTTGATATCGGATTTGACAATTCCCCTCTATTTAGTCGTAAATGGCACATTGAGTCACTCACGTTCCCGACACATTGAGGTCTTTTATTATTACTCCAATGACACTAATTAAGAGGAGAGAGATTTAATGTGTAAGAACGTAAATAAAAACTCGATGTGTCATTTTCTTCTAAATAAAAAGTCATACAGTATAATTTAACCGATTAAAATGTACAAATTTGTTGATAGTCCTCCAATATATTCATGAATCCAATAATCAAGAACTGCTTTTTTGGTCGGCTAAATTGTTGTGTGTTTCAGGTTACTCTGTCAGGATTGTTGAATTTCATTGATGGGCTGTGGTCTAGCTGTGGAGATGAGCGGGTTATAATCACAACCAATCACAAGGAGAAGCTAGACCCTGCTTTGCTTCGCCCGGGCCGAATGGATGTGCATATTCACACGTCATATTGCACTCCATGTGCTTTCAGAGTTCTAGCCTCTAATTACCTCGGAGTTACAGAACACCATCCACTTATCTTGGAGGTTGAGGAGCTAATGAAGACAACAATGGTGACACCGGCCGAAGTAGGAGAGCAGCTGATGCAGAGTGATGATCCTGACATTGCTTTAAGAGGTCTTGTTGAGTTCATGGAGAGGAAGATGGAAGAAAAGAAAGGAGAGAGCCAAGGAGTGAAAGATGTTTCGGATGAAAAATCAGAAGAATGTGTGCAGAAGACACAAGAGGAGTAATGGTGAAATTGTCACTTCCGAAAATATGAAACTTGTTATAAACTTATAATCCAATGAGACACTTAAAAGGATTTTTTGTGCTCATATTTTTTAAAAACTTATATTTATGTGGGGGTCTTTTATATTCTTATTTATAGTTATGGATAAGTAATTGAGTAATTTTTATTGTTTCATTATTTATTTTTTAAAATTTAAGCCTTCTTTGTAACCCGGAAACAAAAGAGAGAATTTATTTTTCTTTTACTTTTCATTTTTATAATTGTAATTACTAATTTATATTTTTAGACTTCGGTAGAAAAATAAAAATGATCGCTAGGTTGTGTAACATGCTATGCTGCAAAGTTTAAAGTAACCCGTTCTGCTACCTTGAAGAAACCGATAACGAAGAAATTGATGACACTAAATCATGCTGTGTTTATTGAATAGGCCGCAATCGGTATATACATCATTATCATAATCATGTCCTTTATTTTCTCTACTTCCATGATTGTTATTTTTGCATATTTAAAAAAAAGTTGAAATTAGTTCGTCCAAACAATTAATTCTTCGTAAGACCGTAAGAATTAGAACTTCAAATAATTTACTTACCAAAAAAGAAACTACTTATTACAACTAACAAAATGTAGTTAATATTACACTAAAGACTACACTTTTTTTTTTTTATGTAACGCAATCTGTGTAAAAGAAGCACAAAATGACAAAGAGATGAAAACAAAAGAACATGGAACGAACATAAGGCTATGACAAAAATCCAACCAAGAACATCTATCAATGAATATGGTTACGACACAAGATTTCAGGACTGGAATTAAGGAGTGCAGCAACCGAATGTAGTAGTCTTCCGGTAGTAAAGAGCTCCTGTTATGCATGCAATTACAAGAAAAGAAAAAACTTAAGTCAATCTTTAACTCGTGGATTTTGAGTATGGAAAATTAAGTAAATTTGCTTTCATGACCGGACAAAACATGGAAGATCAATGGCGGAGCCTACCCCTACTCCCATTTTTTTCTTTTCTGCTTCGATACTAAACGTATTATAATGTATACTCGATGATACTACTCTTCAACTCTTAGTAGATCTGAAAAAAAAATCTAAATATAAGATAATATATATATAAAAAGAGCTAGTTTTTGAGTGTTGGTGTGTAGTTATTTTACCCTAATATAACCAACATTAGTATTTTCTACAAAAATAAAGAGTAATTAGATATGTGTCTAAATTGTCTATTAACGAAAATAACTGATGATTATTTTATTTTAAGAATGTTTTTTTGTTTTTTGTTTAGAATAAAGAATCATTGGAGTTCGATTATATGCAATTTGCACATTGTTTAAGGGCTTAGTTATACTTTTCGGACACACGTAGGGATTAGTTTTACTGGTTTTGTACTCTAATTTTGTTTGCCTAATTTAAATTTTAAAGCCTCGTTAGTCGTTAATAGTAATAGTAATACTGGTTCGAACCAGAAAAAGAAAGAAGAAAACCACACCACCTTTTTTCTGCTCCTTCTCATTTAATTCCTTCAATTAAATAGTACTACTAACTTTTCTCTCTTTGTTTTGTCCCTCTCTTTGTAGTCTTGTACTGTACTGTGTGCTGCTAGTGCTACTATACTCTTCGATTCTTTCAATCTTTTCTTTCTTTCTTTCTAGTCACTACTGCAATGGCACCGCCGGGCAGAGGCAGAGGCAGAGGCAGAGGCAGAGGAAGACCAAGAAAGCTAAAGCAAGAAATAGTTGAACCAGAAGAAGAAGGAGAACAAAAGCAAGAACAAGAAGAGAAGACGAAGACGCAGCAGCAGCAGCCTCAAGTAAAGAAGAAGCGTGGAAGGAAGCGAAAGCAAGAAATGCCCAATCCTAACCCCAAGCAAGAAGAGCAGCCTCCTCAAGAGATACCACCTTCTTCTTCTGCTTCTTCTCATCCAATTCAATTTAATTGTACAAATTTCTCTCTGTTCTTGTCTCTGTCATTATTACGTTGTACTACTACTACTCTCTTCTTCTTCTTCTTCGATTCTTTCAATATTCTTTTTTCTCTTTCTAGTCATTACTGCGATGGCACCGCGCAGAGGCAGAGGAAGACCAAGAAAGCCAAAGCAAGAAATAGTTGAACAGGAAGAAAAGACGACGACGACGCAGCACCCTCAAGAAAAGAAGAAGCGTGGAAGAAAGCGAAAACAAGAAATGCCGAAGCCGGAAGAGCAGCCTCAAGAAAAGAAGAAGCGTGGAAGAAAGCGAAAACAAGAAATGCCGAAGCCGGAAGAGCAGCCTCAAGAAAAGAGGAAGCGTAGAAGGAAAAGGAAGATTAGTACTGTCACTGTTGTTGACAATACTAATAATAATGGAGCAGCAGCAGCAGAAGAGGAGGTAGGAAACGGAAGAAAGACTTCCACCCGAGCATCCGCTCGTGCTCTAAGGTCTCTCACAGTTTCTCAACAGAATGTGAGTAATTTTTTATGGTATTGCACTTAGTTTACTTATTTTCAATCTTTGGTTAATTGCATTTCTAGCCCCAAAAATGTTTGGCTTCTTGGGTTTTTCTGCATTTCCACTCTTGAAAATAGTAATGTTGTTTTGGGTGGAAATGGCAATGCACTGCTAATGTGAAAACAGAAGAAACAAGAAATGAATAAAGAGAAGAAGCTGTTAGGTTTGTTTTGCTGGGTGTTTCTTTGTTAATTGAAGTGATGGATTTATTTGTACTGTAGGGCAACAGTAAGGAGGTGGTGCCTTTGACATGCCATCAGTGCAAGAGGAACGATAAAGAGCGTGTTGTGTGGTGCTCAAAATGTAAAAAGCGCTTCTGCACCTGCTGCATAAAGAGTTGGTAAGCATATAGTCTCACTGAATTATCATTATTATTTGTGCTTTTCTTTCAACTTGGGACCCTTACAAGGCAATGCAGTAAGTTGGGTGTGCACTAGAACTGCGAAATTGTATGATCATCTCTTATGTGATATGAGAAGAGCTTGATAAATCGTTGTGTTTGTAAAAATGCTTGCTGTTTATCTGTTCATGTCATAGGTATCCTAACATGACAGAGGAAGATATTTCTGCTGCTTGCCCACTTTGTCGACGAAATTGCAATTGCAAATCTTGCTTGCGCATGGATGCCCCATCAGAAGTTGGTTCTTCTTCCACCTTATGGAAACATTGTTTTCATCATATTTATAATGTTTATGTTGCATGTAATTGGTTTCTTCCCCACTTTTATACTATTTGCAGGATCTGATAAATCTACAGCTCAATGTCAGCAAATTTGATGAAGAAGCACGGCACGCTAAGTATTTGCTCCAAGCACTTCTTCCCTTCGTGAAGCAGTTGGATGAAGAGCAGATGATGGAGAGAACAATTGAGGCTAGGATACGAGGTACTTTACGGACTCTTTGGAAAATTTGATCCGACACTCCAAAGATAAACAATGAAGTACTATACTACTTTAGTTTTGATCCTGAGAGAATTTGACATAAATTTGAAAGGCAGGAACTTATTTTTGTACATGCCTATAGATAAATGGTTTGTGTTAGATTTTTCTTCAATCGTTCTCTTTTTGTCCTTGCTTCCTCTGCTGGGAACATGTGGTTGGTTTTTCACTTTCAGATTAGTGCTCTAGATTGTGTGGGTGGTGAAGTTGTTATGCATGCATGGGATCTCTACTTTTGCTGTTGTCAAATTGCTTATCATTTATTTGTGCAGGACTATCTCCTATGGAGCTAGAGATACAAAATTCTGATTGTCCTGAAGATGAGCGCATCTTTTGGTATGGTGCTCTTAGGTACCACAGTTTCCAAGTTTGGTGTGCCTTGCTTAGGTTCTCATATTATGTGTTTTTTTTACTATCCCAGCGACAGCTGCTGGACCGCTATTTCTGATTATCACAGAAGTTGTCCTAAATGCTCATCCCGTGACATCTGCCTCAAATGTTGCCGGGAGATCCGTGAGGGCAACCTACGGAATGGAGGGTTGGAAGTAGTTATGGAGTATGTTGATAGAGGGCCCGGTTACTTGCATGGGGAAGAGACAAAAAGAGTTAACTCTCCTATCAAGATTCCTGCTGAGACTAGGCCAAAGGATTATGTGGAGTCAGAACCTACTTGGAAAGCAGACAAAGATGGAAGCATTATTTGTGTTTGTGGTGATGGAATTCTAGAGTTGAAGTCTTTGTTCCCAGGGGTTTCAAAGTTGTTAGGGAAAGCAGAAGACATTGCTAGAAGATATGAACTTGACATGGCTAAAACTCCTGTTGAGAGATGCGCGTGTGCTAATTCTGACAATGACATTAACATAAGCAACGGGAAGTTATTAAAAGCAGCATCTCGGGGAGACTCGGGTGACAATTATTTGTTCTATCCAAGAGCCAAAGATATTACAGAGGAGGATTTCAAGCACTTTCAGTGCCATTGGATGAGAGCTGAGCCAATGGTTGTGAGCAATGTTCTTGAAACTACACCTGGCTTAAGCTGGGATCCATCAGTTATGTGGCGTGCTTTTCGTCAGGTCAAAGATGGAAAACGCGATTCACTTTTGGATGTGAAGGCCACTGAGTGTTTGAGCTGGTGTGAGGTTAGAAAAGTTAACTGTTTCCAGCCCTACATTTTTTTTGTCAGTATGCTGCTCACTCTATCTGCTTTTAGTGCTGATTGTCGTAATCTTCGGGTTTGTGTGCTCTATATATGTATGCTACTATGCACATTGATAAGAGTCTTTTTAGCAGGATGATTGCCAAAGCTTTAATGGCAGTTCCAAATGCAATGCTAATGTTTCTCTGTTTTTGTCAAAGATTGATTTTGTAGGTGCTTAGTTGGCGAATTATGCTCATTGCTTTTATTACTTCAAATATGGAGCTTATTTTCCTTGATGTGATATGTTTACTACTGAATATTTTTTTTAACTGATTTTTTCATACTTTGGAATCTATGTATTTGATGCATGGGACACTTGCTGTTATTTTTTTTATGCTAGAAAACCCCGCAATCTGTTTTGTTTTTAATGTGAATTCTTTTACCGGGAAATAATATGACATTTCAAATATACTGCTAGAAAACACCGAAGGAAAGGTTTTGTTCTCCAAGTACTGATACTGATTTTTGATATTAGTTCATTCCCTTCATTGACTCCTGATTGGCCTGAGGCCTTTTAGATCTATGTGTACTTCAAAAGTAACAAAGTACATTAAGAACAAGAACATTTACTTTTACTCCAAGAGAAGCTAGGAGTTTTAGTGAGTTTCATCTTGAACTAACACTAGCACATAGCGCCCCTATCGGATTCAGTACTTGTGTAGGGTTACATTAAAAGCATTTCAGCAGCATTACTTTTGATTTTTAGAGAAGTTATAATCGCTTTAGGTTAATAATGTTTTCCAAGAGTTCCTCTCTGATTTTTTCTTTTCCAGATTTAGTTTTGGTATTTTGTCATTGCTCTGCATATTATTCGTACTCCCTTCAAGATATTCATGTAGTTTTTCCCCCATATTCGATAAGGTTGCCTTCGTTTTCTGAATCAAAGCTGGGATATTTCTCCATTTTGAACTGCTACTTGTGATCTTATGTAGTGACTGAATTTTTGTGACCTGCAGGTAGATATTAACGTCCGCAAATTCTTTAATGGATACTCAAATGGTATGGTTGACCTCCGTAAGTGGCCTCAGTTACTGAAACTAAAAGATTGGCCTCCTTCTAAAACATTTGATGAAAGTTTGCCACGACACAATGTGGAATTTATCCGTTGTTTGCCTTTCAAGGAGTATACACATCCTATTAGTGGACCCTTAAACCTCGCTAGTAGATTGCCTGAAAATTCTTTGAAGCCAGACATAGGACCGAAAACTTATATTGCTTATGGATTTGCTCAGGAGCTTGGGCGAGGAGATTCTGTAACTAAGCTTCACTGTGACATGTCTGATGCGGTATTCTCAATTTTCTTGATCTCTTGTAGTTATTTTCTTGTTGGAACTACCGCTTGCTTCTTCCCTTGTAATGCCATTTCCGTATTTTGGGAAATTGGGAATACCTGTTGCATTGTGCTTTTGCTTATAACACTCGGGAGAAAGCTGGATATTGCATGTCTGGTATTTGAGTTCACTGGAATTTCTGATGTGCTATTTTTGTGCTATTGATGTTTGAGGCTTTCATAGAATTGTATTTTAGTAATTTCTTACCATCATAATTTGTCTAGTTAGCCATCACTCATTTGTGTGTTTTGTTTTGGCTGTTTCAGGTAAATGTTTTAACACACACTGCTGAAGTGACCTACGAACCTGAAACACATACTGCGTTGGATAATTTGAAGAAAAAGCACACTGAGCAAGACCAAAGAGAACTTTATGGGGAAAATCAGGTTTCAATTGAAGCCACTGGTGATATAACGATTGGTGGTCTTTGCGGTAACTTACCAACACATCTCGGGGAATGTGCTGGTGCAGCTGATGAGCAAAATGAGGATTCCCTGGTGAAAGGTTGCACTAATTCTGTTAAATCTGAGATGAAAAGTAGTGACGGGGATGATGTTTCTCTAGTCATAGGCAACAGGAGTGTTAAGGAATTTAGTGGTGCATCTGATGAGCAAAATCAGGATTTCCCAGTGAAAGGCTGCGGTACTTCAGTTAAATGTGAGCCGAAAAGCAGTGAGGAGGCAGAAGTTGCTCTATCTGGAAGCACTGAAAATGTTGCGAAGTTTGCCGGAGCATTTGATAATCAAAGTAAGAATTTTTTGTTGAATGAATGCTATGACTCAAAGAAACCAAAGGTGGAAAATGGTGAGGATTCAGCAACAGCTCGAGGCGAACTCTGTGAAAGTGATAGACCTAATGAGTTGGAAGGACATGATGCTGGCGATGGGGCAGCTTTATGGGACATTTTTCGGAGAGAAGATGTTCCTAAGTTGCAGGAATATCTTAACAAGAACTTCAAAGAATTCAGGCATATTCATTGTTGTCCTCTGCAGAAGGTTCGTGAATTAGCGCATTTTCTTCATAACTTGTTTTCAAATGACAAAGTGTTTTAGTCAATCCTCTGAAAATAAGTGTGAGCCTAAAGAATCATAACTCATCTAACTAATTGTAAAGATTGAAAATATGAATATGTGCACATGGTGATGTGGCATTAAGGTTTTGAATGAAGAGAAAACATGCTGGTGGTATGAATTTTTGAAGTTTAGAGGTAATTTGTTTATTTGTTTCTTTTAGATATTCTTTTTTCTGCATGCAACAGGCATTTAGAATTTTGACCTCTATTTTACTTAGAACACACTTGAGCATGCAATTCTTTTCAAATAATGTGGAATTTCAACGTGCAGGTTTGAGGCTATTTCTCGTATAAAAGATTTCGTTAAAATGGCCTTGTCCTTCAACTAACTGATATTGCAGTAAGGCTGTAGGAACGCATTAAATGCTATTTGACATGTAAAAGGAAATCTTTGGATGACGAAAGTCTAAGAATGTGATGGCATTTTCAAAACTGGAGCACAGAATTGAGACAAGATATAGTGGCTGATCCTTTAAAACAGTTAGCACACTAAGTGGTTTATTCCAGTTTATATGGCCATACGGTTTGGTTATCGACAATTGGTGCTTTCTTACATAAACCCATTGTTTTTCTCATGGTGCAGGTTGTTCATCCAATACATGATCAGACTTTTTATTTGACTGAACGACACAAGAAGAAACTAAAAGAAGAATATGGTTAGTTGTCTAGTTTTTAATATGGAAACCTTATTATTGTTTGTAAAATAATAACCCTGGGGTATCTAATTATGAGCTGTGCCATGCAGAAATAGAGCCGTGGACATTTGTCCAGAAACTGGGAGACGCTGTCTTTATTCCCGCAGGTTGTCCTCATCAAGTGAGAAACTTGAAGGTACATTAAATTTTTTTTCAGCATTTTCTTTTGAGCTACTACAAAAAAATGTGAAGTCCTTTTTGCTTCCATGTATTAAGTTGTCCATAAGTGTAATCACCATTTCTGTCACGTACTGTAAATACTGTAAATGTCTTATGAGACTTGAATTTCTGGGTATGCATTGTTTTAAGTAAAAACTTTGATGACTATAAGATGACGAGTTCGTTTTCTTGCTGTTATGACCGGCCTTTGGACATAAAAAGTCATAGGAGTTTTGCGAAGGCAGAAGAGGAAATATATCTCAGAACTAATGTATGCGCGTTGGAATTTAGTAGCTGTTTGTTGTCTAGTTTTCTGATTCATGCTAGAATGTCTCTCCATTATTTGTGTGTGGTGTCTTGCATTCTCTCCGTCATGCTTTTATTACTACGGATGGCATAGTTTGTTTGTTTTTTACAGCAGTGGTGGAAAAAATTAGTATAGCTTGATGCGTATCTTGAAAGTTTAGGGCAAAGCAATATGATGGGATGACATTCTGTAGTGGAATCAATCTCTATATAGTTACACATTCTTAGCATGCTGTAAATTCATGGAATAGCATTACAATGCTTAAATATTCTGAGTGTTAACCATATATAATTTAACTATATATATTTTTACAGTAAATCAGGATGCACTTCCCATACATGCACAAGGATATTCTGTAGATTAATCCTACTTCTATCTTTTACAGTCATGCATAAAGGTGGCAGTGGACTTTGTCTCGCCAGAAAATGTTGGTGAGTGCATCAAGTTGACAGAGGAATTCCGCCAACTTCCCCAAAATCATCGATCGAAAGAGGACAAGTTGGAGGTATAACTTCTCTAAATTTTAGCTCTATTCTACTATTTCTTTCGTGGCGCTTTACTATTGTAGTAGCGATGGAAGGGCTGAAAGCCTGAAACAGTGCCCAATGGAAAGGAATTTAATGTGAAAAGTGAAGAGAACTGAACTCTCTGATGCATTTATTGATCTTTGAGGTTAAGTGTGTGTGTGTAACTCATCAATTACGAGATAATTTCAGATGGATACTTCTTGATACAGGTAAAGAAGATGTGCCTTCATGCTATGAAATGGGCTGTGAATATTTTGGAGCAGGAGAGGAAGTGAGTTTTCTTATGTTTTTTTCTTGCCATTGGATCATTTACTGAGAATGTAGAACTGATGAAGTTGTTCTGATTCTATCCTAACTTTATGTACTTTTTCTTCTTTCTTGGATGATTATGGATGATATGTGACAACACTGAATCGGCTTTTTCTGTTCGTAAGATGATGAATTGCTTTCCGGTTCTCTCTTTTTTCGCAACTTTGACATGAACTTTGTTTTTTCATTGTAAGTTGTTTGGTCAGGTATTGCAATGTATGAGAAATGATGTATTATTGTACCAGCTTAATTGAAGCGAGTAGGAACTAGGAAGGATAATTAGGGTTTTGTTTGTTTTTTCCTTTTCCTGATATAGCATTGTGTCATTGGTTAGAAGTAGGGCTGTGAAAAAACCCGAATTAACTGTATACCGAAATCCATGAATTATATTGATCTAAACTCTTGATATCATACTTAATTTGCAGAAAAGAAAAATAACTGAATCCATGGACGCATTATTATTATTATTGGAGTACTTTTATTTGATTATAGCCATAGATTCAAATCTGGGCCCGGACTCATTGGATGGAATTGGTTAATTAGCAGCGCGGTGGCCGGTCATAGTTTGGAGCGAGAGATGGGCAACGTTGATTTCATGTGCGGGTAAGGAGCCAAGGTATTGTATCCTGGTAATTCCAACCTATATTTACCACGAATCTGGCAGTATAAAATTCATTGCACCATACCGGCAGCCGACTTGTGTCATTCTCGTAAAAATTCAGCTGGTAGCCATCTGTCACCTCCGTGCGTAATAATATGTACGTACGCATGTTAGTTTGTAATAATTTGGTACTTTCTACACGTGTCTGATCTACAGACGGCTAATGATTACCTACCGTAAACTCGGTGGCATGCACGGAGCTAGTAATCGGAGCAGAGTCCACCAATCTTGTACACCGCGACAGCAAAAGCAACACATGTAATAGATTTTCCATCACTATATACCCTATCATCATTCTCAGGAATCGCCAAAACTCGATCCCCTCTTTTCGAGTTCGACCAACATCTCAGGAACGCTGAGGTCCTGTAACCATAACCATAACCATTATAGTATTAGGAAATAATAAAAAACATAATATATATATATATATATATAATTTATAATTTGTGATATGCACCTCAGTTCCAAGTCTCTTGTTCAAGCCTTCTTTCCACAATCTATGTGCATGTCCAGGTCTTATTGTGCCCCAAATTGTCATAACAGAAGCTATCTGCGCAACATTGTAATTCATTCATCAAAAGTTTATATGATTTTGTACGTATGTATGTAAGTATGTATGTACGTATGTATGTACCAGTTCAGGTGACAATGGCGGTGCATAGTTGCTCGATATAGTGTCAACTCCTCTGAATATCAAGTTCTGATACCCATAAACTGAGTTATTCACGCTCACTGCATACTTCCAAGCTGCAGCCTCGTCAAAGTTGGCTCCCAAATCAGGATGGAGGGGAAGCAACGCAATATGAGGATTGGTGGTATCTACTGTGCAGTGATATAGCCACCATTCCTCCCACGGTACAAGATATATAGAAATTTCAAGTTTAATTAGGAGACTTAAGACATTTACAAGATGCACGTACTTCCTTCTCATCACTGCGTCCACCTGATTTGGCCACCCATAATTTCCCTTGAGGGTCTCTTAAGCAGACGGCAGCATGACCAGCATAAGCTCCAGTGGCCCATTTCTGTACGGTTTGAACAATGCTGGAGCTGCCGCGGAAGCGCAACGAAATCACCAGAATTGATATCATTTGGATTCACATTGGAAACCCAGCTAGGTTGAGGGCGAAGTTCAAAACGAGCCCCCATGTGCTTGTTTAGGAATGCAAGATGAGCAACCTCACTTTCCTCACCTTCCAAAAATAAAGGATAGAGTTCGACTATTGCTTCAATCATATCCATCGCGCTCGCGTCCAAGAGGAAAATTGCAACCCCTTTGCTTTTCACCCGCAAGGCAATCCAGATTTCGGTTTGTTTTTAGACGGATCCATTTCTGATTTTTGACAAGCTTTCCCATCCAATAACATTTTCCCAAAATACCTTGACGGTATATAGCTAGTAAATTCTAGTTATATTAAATCTTATCATTAAATTAAACAAAATTAACTTGCATGCATCGTGGAGTGAATTCTTTCCAACACTATTACATCTTTAGACGGGTAAAAAATTCTAGTTATATTATATAAGTCAGGCCAGATCTCAAACCAGCGGCATATATATAACTAGTAAATCAAGAAACTAAAGCTATAAAATTAAATAGTAAACTTACATATTCGTAGTTATCTTCGTTTCCCCACTCATAATAATCCAATGTATGTTCCCCTCTAAAATAATATAGAAGTGTTATGGAAGTTGAAGTGAGCATGGGACTTCTTGAAGAAATTACCTTCCCATTCAAGAACGTTGCCATGAGAGGTGGCATAACCCAGAAGCCTTGGTATAAAGTTAGCTTGTGCTGGTGGGCCCGCCTTGACCTTCACCTTATTAAGGTAGTTTTAATGGGTTTTCACCAGGCACAGCTTTTGTGGAAAGAACAGAAAGAAAAAGGAAACCGATGGTAAATACTATAGTTTTTGACGACGACGACGGCGACAACCACGAGAAAGAAGACGACTCCATGAGGGAAAGAGTGGGTGAGTGAAGCACTTGTAATTCATTGGCTTAAATAGAAGAATGATTTTTTTATTTTTAGAAGAATTCAAAACTTTAGGAGGCCGACATAAAAAATTAATGTAAAAAAATTAATATTTTAAGAATTATTATAGAATTGATAATCCCAATAGGGGTGAGGGTAGATCTGTAAATGAGGATGCTGCGGGGACGATTCTGACCTCTCCTATGCTACCTGTAATGCGTCATAGGGGGTTTCCGGCGTAAACTCTTCGACGATCAAGTCAGTATAAACCATATGGAGAGTGTGTGATTTGAGTGAAAAGATATACCGGGTTTAAGTAGGTAATTGGGCAGAGTGTATGCTGGTGTATCTATCTCCACGTCCTGAAGGGAAAAGTGGGGATATTTATAAACCGCCTATGGGTCTTTGGGACACGTGTCGCCTGAATGTTGCTATGGTACCGGTACTTGTGTTTTTTTCCGGTAGATTTCCTCTCGTGCAGTGTATATGGTGGCCGGTATTTGTGGTATAGTTTCCGGTAGATTTCCTCTCGTGCAGTGTATATGGTGGCCGGTATTTATGGTATAGATAGGATATATATATATATATCGTGAGACATATAGGCACCGAGATTCCTCCGATTAATGATCATCCGTTATATAATTATATTGGCTGATGCAGTAAGTATATACCGGGAAATACATATGTCGGAAGATATAGGTAGCGGAATCTTTCCATTGGTGTTGAGAAGATGATATTGCCCCTAGTTATATCATTTTGTATTATCAAGAATAATAAAAGATTTAAGGGATGCTTCTTTGAAAAAAAAAAACTTAAAAGGCTTCCGCCACTAGCTAGGAAGCTGCGTACAGTCATACATTTACGGCCTGGAACCGACCCAACAATTAAATAAATAAATTGGCCACACCATCTCTTGTATGTATTGTTAAATGCTCCACCATACGCAATTACGCATACAGTATGTAACTATGTATGACCAAAGATTTTTTAAAAATAGAAAATAATGACTGTTTGTCTCCGTTTGGTTCTTTTTGGACGAAAAAGATTAAAATGAATTAACGGGTAAAATATTAGGGGACAATTCGAATAATATTGTACTTATTTAATAGTAATTTTCTTGATTTGTGAAGTGAAATTTTGGAGGGAATATAATATTTTTTTATTTGATGTACAGTATTGAGTAAACATTAGAATAGAGGGTATTTTTAATTTTTAATTCTCAAAAGTTTTATGACAAAATCTTTAGATATACAACAATTGAATGATCAGTTTGCTTCTCATAATTAAGGAAAACAACCAAAGACGAGCAATAACGTGCGAGTATGTCGTTCGGTTGGCCCAACGATTCCGATAATTAAAAATAATCGTTGTATGCATCGTTGCTAATGCTTTTGATGAGCACGCTCTAGATGTCCATCGCCATCATTTCTTCCCTATTGATCACGTTCATGCGAGTTGTTAATTGAGGTTATTTTATTATTACTCAAATTTCGTAGTCATCAGATTATTTTTTATCCTCAAAAAGAAAAAGATCTTGAATGTCACTACATTACATATGCTGCTATGCATAGTATCTTTTACCATTGAGTTCGCAGACTAATAGTACTCCCCGTAAACTAAGAACATGTTAAGGCCTTGTATTGGAGTCTCCTAACTTGCAATTTCTAGCTACACCACAAAGGAAATAGAAATAAGACGAAGAAACTGGCTCCCCTGGACGCACCAATTAGAACAGTCCAAGGCCGGATACACACCGTACATTGCTCTAACCAAGGTTCAAGGAGTTCTCTAAATTTGGCTAGTCAAATTGCTGTCTAAGCTGCATCTCTGTCTCACTCTTCCAAGCCGCGTGCGAGGATTGACCCTTCATTCTCTTATTCTTTTCCTTATCTTTGATGGTAGATCCCTTCTTCTTCGATTCTTGGCTTGCGTCACTAGGCGGACGATCACCACAAACTGGGCATACCATTCCCTGTGCGCTAGAATAGGTTTTTGGTATTCCACACTGCAAGCACATCCTAGACGGAAGAACAAAAAATCTATTAGATTAGTAAACAGAATAATAAATATTTCAAAACAACAGGCAAAAGTATTAAAGTGTATGGAATATTGGTTGCTGATATTAAATTGCAGTGGAGCATCCTGGAATAGATTTCCCCCCAAAATTTCAATGTTCAATTTGTTCTCTTCTGACAAAAAAGTAAGCCTTATCAAACAGTTCTATAACAGCCGAAGCTAGATCAGAAAGAGAGAATACTTAAGCATTGCATGCATATCTAGGGCTTAGCCCCCACATAATTAGACAGCTTCCATCACTTAAAACATGGAGCTAAATGACTACTTGTGCAACACCTAGGATATTCCAAGCTAACGTGGGATTGGGGCGTCACAAAATTCCCCCCTTCAGACCTCGTGTTGCATGATATCAAGAATCCCCCTAATTCCGATGATGTGTAGTTGTGCCGTCACAACTTGGCATGATCATATTTAAACCGAGTTTAGTAACTTCATGTCAGAAATCTGCTTTCAAGCTTTCATTCTAAATAAATCACTCTTTTTTTGCATATATCAAAGCTTCAAACATATATTCCACAGCATGCAGTGCATCAGAGTGTAAGATCTATAGACTTTTGTCCTTGGTCAAGTGCGTGCATGAAAAATATGACAAGATTTACCTTAGCAATTCTGCAGCATCTTCTGCGTTAGGATTGGTGGCAGTTGGCACGCGTTTTCCACCTTCCTGTGTTGTGCCTGCAACTGATGTTGCTGGCTGTTGGCTACCCTCAATATCACTCCTTACTCGTTCATGAATTCCAACAAGTTGAGGTTTTGCTTCCACAACAGCTCCTGTAGACAGTACATAAATATAAAGAATACCTTCTTCCACCAATGGACAATACTAGTAGCTAATGATGACTAGTAAATCAAAATAAACCAAAACCAATCACACAAACTAATGATGTAAACCCAGAATTTGGGGCATCTGAAGGGGCTAATGGAACAATTCTATGCTAATGATGATTGGGTAATCAAACCAAAAACCAGTCACACAAACTTATAACGTGATCCCAAAATTTGGGGCATCTGAGGGTATTTCAACACAAAGGTGAACTCCACAAAATTTGGAGCAAGGAAGGGGAGATTGGTGGGTGATGAGATTTAAATACATTGTGGCGGTCAAGTCTGAGGAAGCTCTTCCTTAACATTTTATGCCAATTGGCATATGAAAAAGACCAAACCTCTCTAAAAATACAAACTCGCTTAACTTTCTAAGCAACCTAACAATTAGAAGCCTCTGATTGAATTCATGGTAGCAACTAGAAAGAGATTCTTTAAGCACAAAGTTCGACAGGCATATTCTCCACCAAGCCTTGCAAGGAGCTCTAGGATCATACCCTCATGAAAAAGAAAACATGAGCTTTAGGAACTTGTAATTGCTGTTTGACCAATGAGTTATATTCTAAGACCATAGTCTTAACCAGTTTCAACAAGTTCGCAAAGAAAAACCTTACTGACAGGTGGAAACACAAAAAAACCATTTTTTTGGTATATTAAAAAAAGTGCCCATTCTAAACAAGTTATTACAGGATGCAATATGGCTTCATGAGCATCGTCAATAAAAGATTAGAAAAAAGTTTGGAACATTAAAAACAGAACTGAAAATAAAATAAAGTTTCTAGAAGAAGCGCCAAATATGTTGTAGTTAGCTTACTTGTTGCTTTGTCAGCTAAAATTAGTCTAAAAAATGCACAATTGGATCTGAACAAATCCCCAGGAGAAAAATATTAACTGACCAAATGCTCTTTTGTGAATAAGCATTTGTAACATTAGCGAGCAGTTTATAACTGAGAGTAGGAAACAAAGCAAGAGAGGGAGGATGTTGAGAAAGGAGATCATCTGCTACCTAATTTGTTCACATAGTTAAACCAAAGTCTGATCTCTTTGCAAAGAAACAACAGACTAAATTATTATTTATAAAAGTAGAATGCGACTTTACTTTTACTTTACTGTTATGTAATGTTGCAAAGAGAAGCTCCCTGCGTCCATGAAGATTACTTCTTTTAAAAGGACAGAATCATAGAAGCGACTTTACTTTTACTTTACTGTTATCTAATGTTGTAATGAGAAGCTCATTTACATTCTACACTCCTAAAAATAGGTTTATCATGATTTAAGATTAAGACAATCCTTAAAACTATAAATAAGTTAAATAGTTGGCACTGACATTAAAGTATTGTTAGGAACTTCACTATTCTATAATACCACCCAAAAAGAATTCACTGTTCTATAGTCTCTGAGCCATTGTTATTGTTATGAAAATTCTTAGTAAATTATGGTTTGTGTATTAAGAATTTCAGGGAAAATCACAGCATCTGCCTGCACACATTGATGGACAGATTTTTCCTAAGACCCTAACACTTATTAGACTCCCAATCCGGTGTTATTAAGGGTGCATTTATCAACAGTATCTGAAAAAAGATATTTCAATACTACTTTTGGAGAACAAAGGGACCATTTTAACCATTAAAGCATCAATTCAAGTGGGCACATATAACACGTACTGGCAACATAGAGGATTACAAAGGTTTTGAGTTTGGACCTACATTACGGACAGGGAAGATTAGTGCATGGAAAACACTTACGGGAAAACTTTAGGCCATGGGGGGGAAGTCGTGAGAGAATAAATGACTAACTTTCTCTACTCAAAGTGAGGGAGTTTAAGGGCAATAGCTTGAATTGACATGTGTGTATACGTAAAACACACACCAGAGACAAGCATTCAATGACAATTTGGCCGGTCTAGCCTATGAAATGCTAATGGAAATAAAAATCTAGCATAAAAGAGAAGTCTAAGTACAAACATCACAGAAATTATATGCTGAAGGAGATACAGACACAATGTTGAGCAAGAAATTTACGCCTCAGACCAATGGGGAAATTGGGATTTTTCGATAGCAGAAACGGATCATCAATGCCGAGTAACAACATTGAATTGATCGACTAAATCCAAACTAATCGACTTGTCACTTCCATTTAGGTGTATAACGGACTAGGTTTTCAAAACTTGGAGTGCCTTTAAGTTCATGTTCCAATGAGACACAAGATACTACATGCAAAAACATATCATTGAAAGTAGCAATTTCACTCAAAATATCGTATGAGTGCGTCAAAATTCTCAAACTCAGGAACCCAACTCAATGTGACCATAAGCAATTACCTTACTATAAAGATCATCGTATGCCAAAGAAAACAACCGAAACTCATATTGCAAAATATTGCCATTTAAAAAAAAAAATACAAAAAGAACAGAGTACCAGCAGGCAAGCTTTTATCCTTCTTTTCCTTGCGATGGTTATTCCTCCATCGACCGCCACTGTGCCTACCTTGCTGCTGCTCACTTTCCCTTGAAGGGACACCATACACTTCCACAGAATTATTAAGAAACTGAGGAGGTCCTGATACCTCCATGAAAATAAAAAATAAAATATTAGATACTAAAGTTATCTTTTAGACAACAGGAAAGGTAAGGAATTGAATTACATACTTGGGAGAATGCGTGAAAAGCAGAGGGAAGTGAGGAGGAAGGATTGGGTTCTTGAGAGAGTGGTTTGTAAGAGAAGGAATGGTGGTCTCTCTCGTCCTCTTCTTGGTCGTCGTCGTCGGAAGTGTTTTGGTAATATTGAGCTTCTGGGTCTTGTTCGTTTTCTTCTTCTGGGGAAGAATAGCCTTGGATTAGATTCAAGCTCATCGTTTTTGCTCTCCGTGTAGCTTGATTTTGCGCTTGTTGTGTTGTGTCTGTTTCTGTTTCTCGCTATCGATTTTCGACTCAAACTATACGGATGGCGGCCGGATCTCGGCTATGTCACTACTCACTACAGAACGAGTCGGGTCGGGTATGACAATTTTTTATATTTTATTTTAAAAAGCGGACGCGGCCATGAGATTTGAACCAGAATCCGAGTCGTTGTCGGTATCATTGCCACCGGTTATATCATATGCCGGGTATGACAATTCTACCACGAGGACATTGTTCTGTGGTTAAAATTGTATTTCATTGGGGGCATACGAAGCTTTAATCCCCCAATTAACCACAAATTACCAAATTCATTATGAAATTTAAATTTTACATTCACCTATAAAAATAATACATTGGTCAACTACTCTTTCATTACCCACATTTGTCCTCAAACTTTCTGTCATCCTTCTGTTACTAAATAATCTCCGACATAAACAACATGGGATGGTAATTTTCCCCCCCAAATATAATCTCGTTTGAGTATTATCGGGCTTTCAATGAGAGGTAACTCTTCCAGTATAATTTTCTCCATTCTCAATACTTAAAATTTAAAACCTCGATTAAAGATAAAAAAATTCTTTTAACATTTTAGCACGACCAATGTTGGTAGTTGGGATGATAATTTTTGTTCCCACTTTGTTTACTCGTTTTGTCCGGGATGGTTTTTTTTGGAACTCGCAACTCAACTTTAGTTTCACTTATGAAATGTTGCACGACATCTAAACCTGCCGAAGAACCGACGGAATCGGGTAAACTCGACCGAGACTTGAGACTGTCTCGTCCGTTTACATGTGTAGAAAGCTAAATAAAGAAAGGTATAATGGCATTTTTGGTCTCTATGCTATAAAATTTTATTTAATTTGGTTCGTGATTAATTTGGTCTCTCAGGTGTGGAACTTTTGTTAATTTAGTCTCTGAGCAAGTTGCAACCGGATGGGAGTGATGACGCGTCGATACCTACTGATGTGACATGTGGATTTTGTAAAAATAAAATAAATAAAGTACCAATTTTTTTAAAAAAATCTGGAACTTAAAAAAAAGGGGAAAAATCAAGAAAAAATAAAAAAAAATTTAAATAAGAATATATTAAAAAAAATTAAATATGTGACAGTTCAGTTTTATCGTGCACTTAAGCACGTTTTTTTCTTTTCCTAATCTAGCTTATATTGTTTCTTTGATGGTTTTCTGGTTCTTGTAGCTTCATCTTGTCTTAGTTTATAATACAGAATCCATAAAAACTCATTTCTCATTCACATGTTCTTGAGTTAACTGTGTCTCTTAACTGTGAAATATATATTGAACAAATTAAGTTGGATTCCTTATTCTTTCATGTATCATCAATTAAACTTAAGTTGGTTTCTTAATATACATTTTTTGGAATTATTTAGCGTCATGTTATTCTGTTAAATACTACTCCTTGGTATGAATTAAATGAGTCTTATCATGAATAACTATGATTTCTGAATGATTGATCATTGTACATGTTAAATAACTTTCCTATCATCACGTAAGGAGTAATACAATTGAATATTAAATAGGAGTTACTGCGTAAATTGGATTCGAGTCAGATAGGACTCACAATGACCGTATAGTAAAACTCCTCTCTCTTTTGTTATAGAAGTTAGCTTACACATTTCCACCAATTTTGTAAATTATTTTGAAGTCCCTAGAGTTTAGGTGGTATTGGATATTAGTCCTGCCATTTTATTACACACGAGCTATTTAAAAAAATAAATTAGCGGAGACCATTTAATAATCTAGTCACCAAAATAGTTACCTTGAAGGGCTCTCTCACAAGTTTTAACACAGCTACATATCCCAGACTCGAACTTTAAATCTCTAATTAAACTAAAATAATTCTCTACCGATTTATCCGGATACTTGTGGGTATGTAAACTTTATTATCACACGTTTTCTAAAGACAGAAACTTTAAAATTACAAAAAAAATTAATAATAACTTAACTTTATTAGCACACGAAATAGTAACAAGTCACGGTTTACATAACTAAATACATAGACATGGAAGGGACCATAAATAAGTTATACCTGGCCCCTACACTTAATACAAACGTTCGACATACAATTTGTTTTATTTCTCAATAATTAGTAATTAATTAGCTCACTATTTAATACACTTCTCCATAGTTACTGCTGCTTCAACATACAATTTGTTTGTTCTTCACCTTATCCTGCAACAAAATTAAACCAACTTAATTAATTGCTTCAGAATAAAAAAAAGATTAAAGATTAGATATCTTATATATAACTCATTTAAAAGATTACAAGTCATGGTTTTTATTAAGTTTAGTACGTATAGTTCTTTGCCATAATATTAAATTTTTCGTGACCAAAATGATTAAGAGTTCGAATATCGGGAGATTAATCAAGTTAGATATTATTGGGGAAAAAAAGTAATTTTACAACATGGTTGTAATTTAGGAAAGAAGAAAAGTAAGGGATGTATGTACGAACTTGGAGCAGTTGGTGTAACGGTTGATTCTGTACGGGACGGAGACTCTACACTTTCTAGGGAGAGCATTAGCGAAGCCGAAGTTGATCCTTGTGCTGGCGGCGATGGATTTGAGGCAACGGCAGGTCTGCTGGCGTGCAGCAGAAGTGGATGCCATAGAATTTAGGTTCCTGACTCCAGCGCAGCAACCACGAGAAACGGCACCACCTCTTTGGAGGTAACCCAAGCACTGCGACAAGCTACCCGCCACGTTTCCGCAGGTGATCCCCTCCGTCGCTAAAGGTAATGTCATGCCTATCATGCAAACAAGCATCATCAAACAAGAAAGCTTCAAGCCCAACGTTGATGAAGAAGAAGAAGAAGAAGAAGAAGAAGAAGCCATTGTTGTTGCTAGCTAATTAAATAATGAGTTTATAATAATACTAATGAGTGCTAGCTAGCTTGAGCGTGGAAGGGAATGAGAGAGTTTGTGGTGTTTATATAGTGTTGATTACACACCAGAGTAGTTGGGTATTTCTCACCGCTTAAAGTATGATATTGTTGATTCATACGAAATAATTGCTTGTTGAGATACTTTATCCTTCGATGGACTGACCGATGACAAACGTAATCCTAATCTAATTAATGTGTTTTGAGATACATGTACAGGATGGGAGAGGTGATCAATTCTCACCCTATGGGTGAAGTCAATTTCGTCGGTAGTTAATTAGTTGTTGCCTTCATTATTGATTAAATAAATACTGATACTCTCTACTCTGGTCTATTACTCCCTCTAATTTTTTATACCTTATTATTTAACTGAAATTTCAAATATTAAGATAATGATTATTTTTAGTTAAAAGAGAGAGTTATTGTAATTATTTATTGGGTGATATTTATAACACAATTATTAAAAAATATAAAATAAGTAAAAAGAGACTAACTAACCTTGCTGACAGTAATTTATAGAGTTACCTGCCATTTTCTCTCCCTCATCATTGTTTACTAAAGAGTAAATTTTGAAATAAATAAATATTGTATTAATTTGATCAACTGACTTAATAATGTCGTTATTTGAGTTATATATAATGAATATATTTAATGTATAATTAATAATTTTACAATTATAAAATTTATATTATTAAATAGATTTAATAGTTAATTAGTGATGCGATAATTAATTTAAAGTATCGTTATGTCAACGTAGAAATCACTATTTAAACTTGTAAAATGGATAATTATTTTTGAAAGTTGTCAAAACGGAAACCATTAGGAGACAAAGGAAGTATCTTTCTTGATGTTCAGAACACGTATTCTTGACACGACTAATTCCTTTGTCAGGAAACTCGAAAGTTCGGAAAATTATGTTGGAACAAAATATATTTATCTAACGAAAAATTATATAATGCACCTAGTATTCTAATTAGGCGTGCACTTAAATCAATAAAGTTGTTATACATGGACGAGTCCCTTTAGGATTTATCTCACCATTACCTAGATTTATAGTTATTTCAAAATTTAAAATTTAAAATTTAAAACTTTATAATCAGTAAATATCAACCTTAACGTGTAACTTTCTTATTGTCTAACATAGTCAAAGTAATATTTTACCAATACCACCAACTCTTCTTTTTTTTTACCGTTCGTGTCATTCTGAAGTACGATATTAGTCCTTTACTTTAAGTTCATTTTGACAAAAAAGAAAGAAAGAAGAAGCTTAAAGTTAATGATATATTCACTATTTGTACAAGATTTTTATATTAATTAAGGTAATATATGTAAATTAATTTGTATCGATTTATTACAATTACTTGTTAGTTTATTTTAATTCAAGACCTTTTAACTTTTAAGTTTTATGCACACATCACATTTTAATTTGATATCCACGTCGTCTTCAAGTAATACATACACAGTAACAAATTAATACAAATTAGAGAATAAAAAATTAAATTAACAATAAATTAATGTCTATATATATTATAAATTAATATATAAATTTGAGTATAGGTAGCGAATAAATGATTCTTTACCCGTAAATACATAGATTAAGTGATAAGGAGCTGTCCTAATTTAACTAAAAGTTTTAATTCGACCTTTGTATGTAGCTGTATTATAATTTATAAAAGAAAAAATTACCATCATTTTAAATTCTATCGGACTCAAATTTAAAATAGTCGACGAAATGGTTTAGATTTTTCGAAATTTACCTCAGTTTATCACAAATGGCGTTGTGGGAACAGATTCGTGAGTGCAGTGAAAGTGAGACGTTTGTCCTCACTCCCATTTGATATGATGTGACACTACTTTGTTTCCTTATATAAACATGTAGCTATCTAATTAAATTACTGCCATGCATCTCACGGAACCAATGATCATTTTGGCTCTGACCAAAAAGAAAAATCATTTCAGCACACATGATAATTTTGGTACGTTCAATAAATAAAATAATAAATTTAATATTTACAGTAGGTAAGAGTGATAGTTTTGATATGGCAAAAAGCACCTTAGAGTCCCTCATATTTTATAAAAAAATCGATTAAATTTTCAACATATTATTAAATTTAATAAAAATTTTAATATTTTTTTTTCTTACATATAATCGTCTCATTAATTGAGCGATATATGAGAATACGTTAGGACATACAAACTCAAAAGTATAGTAACTTACTTCTCTTTTTAAGGAGTTCATGTACCATATATTTATCACTTTACTTAACGAAGGTATGACCGTATGAGAATTGTCACCTTTCATGAATATAGGTACTGAAATTAACATTATTTCTGTCATCATCGTATTAATTTTGCATGGGACCTGGACATAACTGCAGCGTAGACATATTGCCCGGCATTTTGATTTTTGAGTGGCCAATATGATAAGTAACATACGCCACGAATCTGTTCCCACAACGCCATTTGTGTGTACATTTATTGCACGGTTAGTTAATTGAAAATTTTTTAGTACTGTTTTCAAAACGGACTGAGAGATCAAACTGGAGAGATAAAAAATTTAAAAAATTGAGTTCATTGTCGAATCTGGTTAATTTAATTAAGAAAATTAAACATTTTTTTCATCCTCAACTTTACCCAATAACCGACTGAATCCGTACGGATCATCAATTTTTCATGAGCTTTGTTCTTCACTTGAGAAATAAGGTTCCTGACTCCTGTTCTTGCAATTAATTTTCTTGTACGATTAGTTCTTTTTACCTAGACTTTAATTTTACTCTACAATAAAAATAACGTTAACGTTGTTTCATTCCGTCGCTTTGGATAGTTAACAGTGTTAGATTAGTTTGTTAGATGCAAACTATGTAGTTTAATTTATTTTTAATCTCATCCGTTCAGCTAATTTAAGCCCTGTTCATATAATTTGAAGGGCTTAAATTAGCTGAACATGACCTATCATGTTCAATAGAACATGAGAGGAGCCGGATCCGCTTATTTCCTCTCTTTTATTGTAATTTATGTATAATAATCAATACTAATAAAATCTTAGGTTTAGTTACAACACTGATGGATAAGATAGATCTAACTAACAAGATAATAATACGTCAAACCGCAAGTCCGCAATTGTCCTCTTATGTGGCTCGGGATAAGTGGCCGAGGAAACACGTTGACCTCTCTTTCATTACGGGCAATAACTCCATATATACCCAACCTTTCTTGGTCTAAATAGATACGCTGATGGTCTTAGAGGTATCAATGAGTGAGTGACACTGTCGTTAATTATTATCATGGCTTCTCTCCTTTTCTCGCTCATTTACCACCCTGTAATGTGTTAAAAATTATTGAATTAAGAGTATATTAAGTAAAATATTTTTTATTAAGTTATTGTTTCCAAACAAACTCATAATTAAATTAATATTTTATATTTATATCAGTGAGCTCACTTATGTTAAATAACTAATATTAAATTTGGTACTCCTTCTGTGTACATTTAAATGACTTTCTGGAATAGTAGAAAAGCGTAAGCTGTTGATTTACGGACTTATTTTATTCCTCATTGTTTCATTTTTTCTTCTAATTTTCACTCAAATTACCACACCATCATCAAATTGGGTTGATTCAACAAAAAAAATTATCATTTGCTCAAAATATATGCTTCGAAAAAGATAAAATGACAAGTACTCCAAACAGTATAAAAACGTAGAAAAATATCAATTAATAGGAAACTGAAGAAGTATTTTTTAGTCTTTTAAACTAGGAAGGATAGAAGGAGGAGATAATAAACTTTCAATGGGACCCACACTGAAGGGGAATTTAAAAAAAAAAAAAAACTTGATGGTGCTTGTCTCCACCTTACTTTCTTTTGGCGGCGAGAATTAACGTGAACAAATGGAAATAATATTTGAACGGACGCCAGAGTAAGGTGGGCAAAGATTCCTCAACTCACTGTTCAATTGCATGTGGTTTCGGTTTTCCAAAATTTCGTGGAAAAATGAACACCTAATTGGGAAAATATCATTCATATTAGGCGTACTGCTAATTTCATCGCAGACTACTTACTAGAAGGGCTCTAGTGTTAGGTACTTTTGATTGTTGGGACGAGTTATTTTTTTAAATAGGCTGAAGATTTTATTAAAAAATGGTCATGGGGAACATGACAAGAGGCCAAGTGCAGTTACAGAAGCCACTGCACCAGGAAAGCAAAAGCACAAAGTAAAAAACAATCCATCTTACATACCATTTCGGTTCCAAGAGGAAAGCCAGACCGAAGAAATAATCATTTGAGTAGGAGAGTAGGGAAAGGTCGAGTCCCTAATCTTGATCCATTGATGCCAACAACGAAAGATAGCTTGCCCCAACCGGAAAGAGCACGGGTGAATGTTACTGAAGAGCTTATTATTTCTCTGAATCCAAATGTGCCACACAATGACGTAGAAGAGAATCTGCCACATGATATTCGCCGATTTAGACCTCACAGCAAGCATCCCGCCCCAGCTGCTCCACAGAGCAGAGAGAGTACCTGGTCTACACCAGGCGACACCAGCCTAACGCCCAATAAAATCCCAGACCAGGTCCGAAATAGGACAATGAAGGAACAAATGGCTAGTATTTTCACCATTAGATGAACAGTTAGGACACACACATTCTTCCTCCGAAATGATGTTACGGTGTCGGAGAAAATCCCTTGTCATGATCCTATCCTCTAACGCCAACCATAAGAAGGATTCCACACGGTGGGGGACCAACTTCTGCCAACAAGAATTCAACACATGGTTAGTCTG
>NBIL01109170.1:0-10087 GCA_002752925.1 Viola pubescens var. scabriuscula | reverse complement strand
ATGAAACAATGTGGAATAAAATAAGATCAAAGATCATTGTCTTACGCTTTTCTATAATCCTAAAACGACGTTTAATTAGAAACGGAGGGAGTATTGTTTATAATCGTTCTTGTTGTTGGAATGCAATCTTTTTCAGACAAAAAAAAATCGGATGTTTCTTGTGCTGTCAGTTTTCAAAGCCTTGTGCAAATGGTTGTTTGACTATTCATTAAATCAATTTCTTTAATTCCTGGGTAAGAACAATAATTAATGAAATTATTTTGGTTTTTCATAGAACCATGGTTGGCACCCACCATATAATTAAATCATTTAATTTTCCCTCTTTGACTAGAAAACTAGCTAGAAAGAAACGCTTGGAGAACAAAAGATTGTGGACTTCTTGTCAATTAATTAATTAATTTGTAATCTTGAGTATTTCCCTTTTTTATGCATGGAATGGAATGGAAAGAACTATACATAAGAATAAAATGAAAATAATAAAGTAGGGAATGTATTGATTTCGTCAAAGGAGAACCATATATGAAAAAGAGAGGAGGGAATGTACTTACGATGATTGATGATTTTTTTTTTTTTTTGAGAATATATGATGATTTGATGATTGAAGTATGGTAGCACTGAGATATTCATTCACTTAATTTCCAATATCTAGGATCAAATTTCAACCTAGTTGGGTCCTCCTATAGATATATTTTCTGCCGGATAGTTTTCTTAGAGTATTGTTGGGTCTTAAAAAAAAACGAATCTTCTAATACAGTTTATTTTATTCTTAAAATTTAAATTTAAAATTTTAAATAAGGGTCGGTAAAGTTATTACCCATTTATAATAACTAGTCTTATTCGAGAAAATACTGATAACGAAAATAAAAGGAGACAGTTAGGTTGAAATTTGATCCTTAGATATTGAAAATACGGTGATTGAATATCTCAACTTGTTTGTTGGATTGTTTTTCATAATTAATTATTTGTTTGTTTGTTTTGGAAATATATTATAGTCTCTGTTCATGCAACGTAAACAGCCGCAAATTACAAAACATTCCATATATCATACACGCGACAATTACACGTGGGATTCTGTAGAGAAACACACTTTATATGATGAATTAGTATAATTATTATATACTTATGTTAATACTCACAAAAGGTAGATATGTCATCACTAATTTACAATTTGTAGCATATAATAATGATACAATTATTAATTAGCTATCTTAATTGACTGGTTTTAGGTTTCTTCTTTTCCCACTCTATTCATAACTATCTTATCGCTAGAAGCAATTTGTATTGTTAAAATATGTAGTGCATGTTGTAGTCATATTATTAATAATAATTATAAATTTACAATAGGGTATCGAATCAACGTTTCACATTGAAAAAATAAAAGAAATAAAAAGTAAATATAAAAATTGTGCGAGTTTAGGCTAAAAACGGACAATATTATTCCATTACGAAATATCGGATGACTGTTATTTTTTCCAACAAACTTACGTCACAAAGATAACATGCACTAATTAATTGAATTATAAACTTCCGGCATACCATTTCCTTTTGTTTTCTAGAGCACATTATTGTCACAAGGATGAACAATCGCGTATTATTGGCACATGGCTATAAAGGTAGGTCATAAGGAAAAAAAGGGGCAAATTGATAAGGTTTTATGTCAAACGTTTGAATCCAAAAAAGTCCTTTTAAAACAGTAGTAAAGTGTAAAAGATACTCAACAACTCTTAGGTTTTGGTAGGGTGAGAAAGTTAATTAGTAGTAGTAGTGAACAAATTGTCTAAAAGATGAGTTGAGTTGGTAGTATTATTTATGTGTAAAGTTTGAATAATTGGAATTGGAATTAGAATTGGAAATGGAATTGGAAATGGAAATGGAATTGGAATTGGAATTGGATAGCTTCCCAAGAATCTAGCAAAGGTGTCAAAACCAAATTGCATCACATGATTGCCAACATTATCTCCTTTTTTTAGGTCAAGGACAACAACAATACAAGTTGCCACAGGAAAAAAAAAATACTACTAATTAAAAAGGGAAGAAAAAGTGGGCAAATAAGACAACAATTTTATGTTTGCAATTTTTAGTTTTTCTCATTTGTCAACTTATAAAAAGCAGAATAAATGCGATGTATTAATTTATCAAACAGTTTGTAACTCAACGATATTTCAGACAAAAAAAGTTCGATATTAAATTTGAATTTCCTCACTTATAATCCTTAATTAACAAAAAAGAATATCTCTTCAATTTCATGTATGTGGAAAGAAAAAAGTCTTAATATAGTTTAGAGATTTAAATTTTGAGAGCAAAAGGGCATTAATTTTAATTTTAAAGGAATGTGTCTCACTCAAATGTTTTGCAAATGAACAAAAATCCGAGAAGTTAGATTTGACAATTCACTCTCATGTTTTTCAAATGAACAAAAATCCACACCATAGGTCATCATTGTAGAAAAATGAAGGGGAATTTATTTCTAAAACTTGAAAATGGCCATCCATAAGCATGTGATCCAGAAACAACCACCGAGCAGGCGAGCAGTAGGAATCGAAAGGACAACATATATGCCATTATTTTCAAGTAAATGTATTAAAACTTGAGCTTCTGGGCCTTTGGCTTTTGAGTTGAAATCCAGCCCGGTTCTCAGAAAAGGAATTGGGTTTTTTTTTGTTCTACATGCAATTCTAGAGATTCTTGAATGATTTCCAAAGAAACAAATTAGGATGACATAATTATGGAACTAAGGATAAAACCAAAGAGGAACTAATCCTGGATATGAATGGAAAAACAAGTGGTTTACTTAGAAGTGAAGTTATCAATTTATTTCAAGTCCCAATGGGCAACACAGCAATTACTGCTGCCCAATATTCAAATATTGAAAGGACTACTACTAATGCCAGTTAAACAACTTATTCCACAAACTTGAACAAAGTTGTAGCACTTGTAAAAAGGTCAAGGAAAGGAGTCTATTACATCAGGTCTCCATGTAAACAGTTGCAAATTGATTTTCACCAACAGCAGCCACAAGCATCACAACAAGATCCATCTATGTCTCGGAAATTTGAAAGCTTCCTGTCATTATGTCATGGGAAGAATAAGTAAATACCAGAAGAAAAAGTCAGACGTGAAGAAAGTGATGCAGTAATTACAGGGGATGGAAAAAGACTAGAATACTCAGAAATCCTCCCGAAAAGGAAAAAAATAAACGAAAGAGAAATCTGCATTGATGCCAACAACTAGCCCCCCAGAAGATTGGAGAAGGATGCTTATTGTTTTTTATGTTCACCGTTACCAGCATAAAACATCATGTTACCAACTTGAAATCTTGTAAAGTTTCTCAAATTTGAGGGCCAATGCCACAAAAATACAATTTCTAGACGTGAGTTCTAAACGCATGCAAGTATCTTATGTGTATGTGGTATGCTTTTACCTAAAAACATTGCATGAGTTCTAAACACATGCAAGTATCTTATGTGTATGTGGTATGCTTTTACCTAAAAACATTGCATCATGTACTCTCTGACAACAAACTTTAGTGTCACTCCTAAAACCAGGAAGCACTGGTGCTTAGGATTTTCATTTTCACACTTCTGTTCTATTTTCTCATTGAAAACATCTTTGGCATAATAACATGACATAACCTTCAAAGACCCTTCAAATTAAACATTAAATCCTCAATTCAATTCTAAGATTCAACCGCAATCCTATCAATGACATGCCTGATAAAAGCCAGATTCATATAAAACTAACCCTAGCTCTAAACTCAAACCAAACAATATAAATTCCCTCATCAACAGTGCTGTCAAAGAAACAACTAAACTTCCCTGAATCAGCACTCTATCTCAATTCTCAACTTGAGAGCTAAACCAAGAAGATCCCATATCCACACACAAGCACCTCAACAGAAAATGCTGTTGGCAGTGGTGTCCTTGGAAAGTATGTGTCGTTGAAGATGTGGAATATGGATTGTAACAATTCTAACATATTCCTAAAAGCAATCATTCTACCATTCCTGTCCAGGACAACAAGGACTTATGCTACTTAAAACTTCATGCACAATCTTCGAGAGTTTTCTATTAGGCATTGATGAGGAGCCTTATATCATGTGTTGGGGAGACAGTGATGCGAACAACAAATAGAACAAATCTGGATGTTCTATTTTTTTTCTTCTTAGTTCAAGGTTATGTCTTAGTTTTCAGATTTGCAATAACTAGGCTTACAATGTACTTCACATATTAATGCCCAAGTAGTATAATAAAAAGAAATATTATATAACTGATTAAAGAAGAAATAAGATAAACATTGTTCTGCTAACAGCTTAAGAGACATAAAAATGATAAACAAGGTCGTTATGGCAAAAAAGTAACAGGAAATCCATTTTGATCACCACAAAATCAGTAACCAATTTGCACCACCCAAATGTAGTACTAAAATGACACAAACTCTTTCTGATTTTTTCAAGGCTAAGCGATCATTTTCACCCCCTATGCTTGTCAATTTTTCTCATATAGCACCCTATATTTTGTAAATCCCAAATAGCTCCCCTGTGTTTGTAAGGTCTGCCTCAAATAACCGCATGTGTTTGTATTTTTCGGCTCAACTAGCCCCTACAGGATTTCATGAAATACAAATCCAGGAGGCTATTTGAGACAACACATAGGGTATTTGGCATTTATGAAACATATGGTGCTATATGGAAAAAAGGGACAAACACGAGGGTAAAAGTGACCTTAAGCCTCTCAGATAGCAGGCAAATAATACATGCAGACAGCCATTTTCTAAAAATTTAAACAGATGAATGATTGCTAGTAGGCCTTCTATTCATTTCCTTCCCAGAAATGATGTCTTTCTTGCATCTATCCCCAATCATATACTGATTTCAAGGAGCATTAGAGATTCAGAAACGCATAACATAATGAACCATTGTTGGTGTTAAGACCCCAGTGTCAGTTTAAAGATGGAATTAGAATCCTTCAGTGATTCTTTAGTGAAGTAACTTCATTCAGCAACTTAAATCTTTGATATTTTTTCAGGACCGAAATAATCTCCTTATACTCTGGAACATGTCCTCTCTAACAATTGGGCAGTTTTTGTAAGATGCACATGTGTCTACTTGCTACTCGCTACTCAAGTAAGAGTGACCGTGGTCTAGTGTTAACATAAATATTATTTATCTGTTTCAATCAATCATGTGAAACTTGGGAATATTTGATCATATGCATAAATTCTCTTAAACTGGGTTTGGGTCTTTGGCCAGAGAAAAGAATTCTTAGGTAGTGAGAAAAATCATGTATGTTTGTCAACATTTCAAATACAAAGCATATGTACGTCTCCTTTTACTGCAAAGGCTAACTTTGATAAAAAGGAGTTTATTGAGGCTTCTATATCAATACTAAATTGGACTTCATTAGCTTATTTATTTATCTGTTTTTAAGATTTGAATATTTAGTTGTTATTTAGTAACACAGAATTTAAAACATCTTGGAAACTTGGGATTGACTCAAAGGTTTTGATTAAGTTGTCCAAAACATTTTTGCTACCATGTTTAAGTGACTATGCAGCACCGGCATACATGGCAATGTTGTCCTTCACAGTGACAGGGGGAGTAACTGTGAAGTCTGTGATAGTTTAATCTCTTATTAAGGATGAAAATAAGTGTTAGCATTAGGGACCCCCACAGGAGCTTTCTAATAGTATCAGTAAATTCTTCGACTGCTTAGCTTCAAAGATAAAACAAGTCAAAGGTGGTTGACTTTTCATTTGTTTTTTTCCAATACATTTGTACTGCTCCTTCTCTCAGTAGCTCATCACAGGGAAAAGGAAACAAAATTGGTTCAAATCTACGGAGTAATGTCTTAACAGACCACAGCAAGCGGTGAACAATCTTGTACATTTGAATTATAGAGGAGCACTTAACCACCAACTCCATTAGAGGATTAATGATCCATGAGTCTACCAAAAGACAGTCTAAACAGCCTTCCATGAATTTTTCGTACTTCTTGTTTTTGATAGTCTTATACCTATAGGTGATAGTACAACATAACCACGACCAGTTGATCACCCAGGAAACAGAAAACCACTAACAGTAAAACAGTTACAACAATATTACAAGATTAGAATGATTATTGGAGGTATGTTACAGAAGTTGGATGGTCTTGTAACCTAAGATTCCAGGAACAAATTGCTGATGGAAGCAAGCTAGAAGGATAAAATCCTAAATAATCAAAGGCATAAACCACTCCAAAATTAAAGCTTAGAAAAACACTCAGAAAACATCATAACTTATACCAACAAAGGTCATCTAAGAACTCATCAAGCTAAAACTTTCCAATCAAAAGCACCTAAATGAATTCCAAATTCATCACACACAAGTAGAGGGAAATGACAAACAATGAATTCAGCACTGAACACCCACGGAATTATCGAAAAGAAACCCGACAACCAACAGAAATAGACAAAAGAGCAAGCCCACTTACCAAAAACAGAAGAGAAAAGGAATCCAATTGATGGGTCTACGTTTGCTAAGCATTTGCAGTTTTGGGGATGAGAGGGATGGAAACGGAAGCAGCGCCGCCCTGTTTGAGCTTGGCCTCTTTTTCGCGGATCTTCTGCATCTGAAGCATCCGTTCCATGACAAGCTCGTACTCGCACTTCTCATAGGAGTGGCGCTCGTCCTCGCATTTCCAAGGTAGGTAGAACTCGGCTTGTCTGCATTTGTTGAGCGGGATGAGGAGGTGAGCACACTGATCTCTGTAAGCGATGGGTACTCTCGCCTCCACCATCTCCTCCTGCGTCGCTATCATCGGCTTCGATGATCCGGTGGCTTCCATCTCCGATTCCTTCGCTTACTCAATTTTTCTTTCCTTTCGTCTTCTCTCTTCAGTAACCAAAGCTTCTGATGTCGTTCCCTTGTTCGCCAATAGTCTCGGGTGTTTTTTAGCCCGTCATATGCTTGTCACACCCGACCCGGCCCGACCCTAACATTATACCCAAAACCAATGCCCGTTTTCTTTTCCTTTTCTTTTAGGGGATTTCTAATTTATTTACTAGTCTACTATATTTAGAAATGATTAATTTTTTTTGTTTGTATTAGTATTTCACAAAATAGCAAATTACAGTTCAAAATTACACATTTAAAAAAAAAAAATTATGGTAGGTATCGTTTTTGACTATTTCATACATAATATTCGAACAATGTTAAGTTTTGAAGATGAGCGATTTTCTCAACATAATTAGTTTAATTTTGGAGTTCGATCAAGCCTAAGTAAAAGATTAACAAGTCTCTCACGAACTCGTCGTCAAAATATACTTATTGAGTAAACATAAAATAGGCAAAATTCAAATTCAAATTTTAGCATATTTGTTCATTTTTTTCAGCTTGTATTAGTGTTGTTGAGAATTAGATGACAGATTGTAGTTTTGGAGTAGTTGTAAGGAATGAAAAGAGTGTAAGAGTAAAGTATAAACCATACAAAGAGCACCTTAGAATTTATGCAAGATTAGCCTAAGAAAAAATATGTAACGCTTTCCTTCTCTCCTTTCACCATTGAAGCAAACCACTCCCTCCTATATATATATGCATGTACAGATCACAAAATCCATGCAGCAATCAAACAATTTATGCAGAAAATGGAGCATAATAATGATATTCACATGCATGATCATGTCCAAAACCTGCTACCTAAGAGGTAATATAATCTCTGTTCCTTTCATAGGATCTTTAATCTAATGCTCAAGTTTAGGTGAACTGAATTTGGTTTTTGTCAGGCTGTCAGGAAAAGTTTCTGTCATAACTGGTGGAGCAAGAGGGATTGGTGCAGCAACAGCAAGAGCATTTGCAGAGAATGGAGCTTATGTTGTGATTGCTGATGTGTTGGATGATCTCGGCGCGGCGTTGGCGGATTCGATAGGAGGAAGATACATACACTGTGATGTTTCCAAAGAGGAAGATGTAGAAGCAGCTGTGAAACTTGCAGTGACATGGAAAGGTGGACTAGACATCATGTTCAACAATGCTGCAATTGGTGGGCCTTCAGGGAGCATCACTGATGTTGATATGGAGGTTGTAAGAAAGCTTTTCTCAATCAATGTGAATGGTAATGTGCATGGGATCAAGCACGCCGCGCGTGTCATGATCGAAGGCCGGAGACAAGGGAGCATCATTTGCACGTGCAGCTCCGCAGCAGTGATGGGGGATTGGCTTCACATCCTTACACATGCTCAAAAGGGGCTATGCTTGGACTGATGAGGAGTAGCGCTTGCGAGTTAGGTGTGCACGGGATTCGTGTCAACTGCATTTCGCCTCATGGTGTGGCCTCGGACATGCTGGTCAGTGCCTACAGGCAAGTCCTTCGGAGGGAAGATATCAAAGTGGAGGAAGTGATCCAGCTTGTGGGTGAGAGGGGAAGCCTCTTGCGCGGGAGAACCGGGAGCCCAGAAAATGTGGCACAAGCTGCATTGTTTCTGGCGAGCGACGAATCAGTCTATGTAAACGCTCATAATCTTATCATTGATGGTGGTTACACTGCAGCTAATAGCAGCTTGGCTGTTGTCTACCAGTAGTCAAAACAAAGATACATAAGATACATGGAAGATCAATAACAGCTTGTACATAACTGTTATGGAAGGTCTTTTCTTCCTCAAGTTGTTTCTTCTTTTCTCTTGTATTATTATAGAACAATGCATTAGAAACTCTCGCATCTGCGCAACCGGTACATAACAATGAAACGAATGCATAAATGCAGCTATTCAACTAATACAATGCCAATTCTACATCCTATCTACACACTTTAATCTTGCATTTCCAAGTTTGAACAAAATGTATACATCTAGCATTGTAGATTTCAGCTGCCAGCAATTGCTATTGCGAAAACGCTGTATTGTTCAAAAGGAAAGGATTAATGTGAAGCGGCAAATACTGAGTAACATCTTGAAACCATCTTGTGGGTGACAGATACTCTACTTGGGGTCGAAGAATTCACAATTGAGTCAAGCCGCCGTGAGATTGAAGTATTCATGATCCAGTGCATCCTCCGCGGAAATTCTGTCAGCAGGATTCATGCGCAACATTTTCTGCAGAAAGTAAAAAACCAGATGTAACCACTACAACTGAAAGGAGTAATTAGCTGATAGTAGTAAGAAGGCATATATGTATTAAGGTTTCTCCTATTCATGGAGTTGCCAGTTTACTACATAACATCAAGGAAACAACGGACGAATCCAGAAAGAAGATGGTAAAAAGTTTGAACTCACAGAAAGCAGATACAATCCAGCTAGCTCTAAACTGCAGTCGTATGTACGAGGAATCACATTTCAACTAATAATTTTTCAAATTACTGGTCTGTTTGTTTACATTCTATATGTGAAACAACCAGTTGGACAACTTTTTTTTGTTTGTTTTTTCAACTTTCAGTGCTTCATATCTTGTTCCAATTTATTTATTTTATCATATGGACGAGGACGCGTACCTCATAAGTGAACTGTTTGCACTTTCTATTTCCTATTGACTGAATTGTTTCCCCACAACTGCTCGTTAATTCCTCTAGCCAAATGATCCATCAGGCTGACATGCAATGATGCAAATACCTATAGAGACTTGTGATACACACCATTTATCTGTCTTGTTCAGCTCACCATGAACAAACAATTTTAGCTGTGTTTTTTTCCCTTTTATTGTCTGGAAGAAATAGAGAATCGGGCGGTGTGCTCCTCATATATACTAGCCTCTTATTAAGAGGATGGTGAGCGAAAAAAGAATCTGGTTACACTCCTTGCTTATCTTTTAGAGCAAGTTAATCATTAGTCAATTGCATTGTTCATATCATCGTGTGACTTGAATATGCTTGCTTTCGGTACTTGGCTCGTTCCTCTGTTCATGCTCTGTTGAGAAGATCAACTCAACTTAATTCTTCCTATGATATTCTCATCCTATTATATAAACCTCTATTTCCTTTTAAGATGATCACGCTTCTGATTAAATTGCAGAAATGTCTTCTGTGGGAGGAGGCTCGTGTGTCTCAAATGAAGTCCATACTCTCGTGCCAGATCTCTCGTTTGCGTGCTCAACGGTGCTAGTATATTGCTAGGGTTTTCTCAT
>NBIL01109103.1:0-12108 GCA_002752925.1 Viola pubescens var. scabriuscula | reverse complement strand
TCCTATTCTCTGCCTTAGTGATTTCAGGTTTAAGGTTCTAATGTCATATCCATCAATCAGAATTGCACCTGAAATGGGGTCATAGAATCTCAGTATCAGAGAAATTACGGTACTCTTTCCTGATCCGCTTTGGCCTACCACAGCTAAGCTCTTTCCAGCTAAAACTCTGAGATTCAAATCCTGAAACACGGTTATGTCAGGCCGTACAGGATACTTGAACTCCACATTCCTGAATTCTATCTCTCCTTTGATATCCGTTACCTCCCTGGACGTGGGAATGTTGGCATCTATCGCTGTTTTTCGATGTAGAATACTGAATATTGAGCCAAGTGCTTGTGAACCCTTCACAATGTTGGGTAATATGGACAGCGTTTCTGATACCGCCATCGAAGTGATTAGCAACACCATGAAGGATTTGATGACTTGTTGGAAATTGGAGTCTTTATGCTTGATTAGGACTGATCCATACCAAAGGCCAATTGCATAGGAACAATAAGACAAGAGCTGGGTTAGACCATAGCCAAAACCAGATACATGTCCTCTTAAAAGCATTTTCTTGTTTGGTTTGTCTAGTTCATGAGCAAACTGGATAGGGATTCTTTCTTCTGCACCAAATGCTGCAACAGTGCGAATGTTGGCAATCGCTTCACTCGCCAAAGCATTTGCCTTTATGTAGGCACTATAATCTCCTCCGAATCCATTGAGAAACAACCACTGCACAATTTAAGATGACAAGCAAACAAGGTATGAGAACTAATGTGTCATGCAGAAAAATGTAACCTTCTGAAGTTCAAATTGTTCTGTTTTGAAGGTACACCTCACTTATGGGAGCTCCAACTAGTAGAGGGAAGCAGGCGCCGACCACAGCTGTTAAGCGCCAACTGAATATAAATGCGATAACAAATGCACTCACAGTGAGTGACAGATTGTGCACAATGGTTGAGAGACTGTCAGCTAGGGCTCCTCGAACTAAGGTACCATTGGATGCTAAAGCAGATATTAATGAGCCAGTACTATGCTCCTCTAAATCGAACCAGCCGATCTCGTTTCTTAGGATTGCTGCAATTTTAAAAAGAAAAAGTATTAGGAAAAACTTAAGCAAGAAAAGTCTTTCCTGACATTGTAAAAAAGTTTCATTGCTTAACTACAGTGATAGAGAAAGAACCTGAGAACATTTCTAAGCGAACACGGATAGTGATACCCTCTCCCATCATTATAAAAAAGTAGCCTTGCAAAAGATTTATAAGAACTGTAGCAGCTGCCACTATGAAAAGAATAATAATCATTCGTTCGATCTGCTGTTTCATTTCAGAAAAGTCAGGTGAGTAAAGTGCAGTTAGGATGTGTGTCATTAGCAGTGAAAATAGAGGAGCTTGCATGCCTGCCAGTACCGCACCGATCGATCCAAGCAGTGCATGCGGCCACTCTGATGCATTTAACTTTACTAGCTCCCATATCAAAGGGTTGGGGGAAAATTCCGATAGGGGCAAGGTTTTTTCAGTTGACATCAGCTCTCTTGAGAAATTGGACTTTAGTTCATTGTTTTCACTGATTAGAGTCTCTCGAGAGCTAGGATTCTCGGCAGGTACAGAGTGAATTTTTAAGGTTGAACCTGTAGCTTGTTCTGATACTTGCAAGTTAAGCATAGTTGCATACACTCCTCCTAATGATACCAACTCTGAATGGTTCCCACTTTCAACAACTTGACCATCTTTAAACACAAAGATTCCGTCAACATCTCTAATTGTGGATAGTCTGTGAGCTACAATGATCGTAGTCCGGTTTGGGATTATTTTATCCAAGGCCTGCTGCACAATGAGTTCTGATTCTGCATCAAGAGCACTGGTAGCTTCATCCAAAAGTAGTATCGTTGGATTTCTCAGTACTGCTCGCGCTATACCAATTCTTTGTTTTTGTCCCCCGGAAAGCTGAGTTCCTCCCTCGCCAACCTAAAGTTTCAAAAATTGAGAATGGATGTCAAATGATGTATAACCACGGCAATGATGCAATGACTCGAGTTGATGTTAGAGCCGTCAAGGAAAAGCAAACAAAATGTTATAGGGCAAGCAATTACACATTATAACCTATCTAACTAAGATTATTCTGTAAATCCTTAACCTGTATGGAAATGATCCTTATTGGGAGTATAAGTGATAAGTTTGAAAATGATCCTTCTGGTGATCATTTCTATCATTCTTAAATTACATATAAGAGGGCCTTAGATAGTGACACACCTGAGTAGCATAGCCATCAGGTAATTGTTGAATAAAGGAATCTGCATTAGCAGCTTTCGCTGCTTGCATGATCTCATCCATATCTGCATCTTGTTTACCGAACAGAATATTGTCAGCTATGCTCATGGCAAACAATGCCGGTTCTTGATTGACCAATCCCATCTGCTGTCTAAACCATTTCAACTGGAGAGTCTTTAGATCATGCCCATCCAAGAGTATTTTACCTGGAAAAAGTATTAGTGATTGCAAAAACTACTTAATGAAAAAGTTCAGTCAATTAAGATGACATTCGAAACCTGAGGTGGGATCGTAGAAACGCTTTATCATGGATACCACCGTGCTCTTTCCTGAACCACTTGGACCAACAAGAGCAACCGCCTTCCCGGAACTTATTGAGAAGCTCAACTTCTCAAACACCATGTTGGTCCTTGATGGATAAGCGAAACAGACATCACAAAATTCGATGTTCCCCGCTACTTTTGGCAACACAATTCCATCTTCCGGCCTTTTGGAGTTTCCAGATTCTTTTATGATCATGCTGGTAATATTGGCAACAGCTGCCTGGGCTCTGGCTATAGCTGAAATGTTCGGAGCAGCTTGGCCTAGAGAACTATAAACACAAATTGACGATGCAACCGTTAGCCAATGAATACGAGTCAGAATAAGCAGTTATATCATTCGGATTTCTTTTATACTTACAATCCACTAAATATGGCATTGAAAATTACAGTGAAAGCTTTTCCTCCATTTGTTTTTCCATGCCGGACAAGTACGCCAGAATACCAAAGAAGAAATGACCAGCAACAAATCAACACTCCGAATGTACATCCAATGCCAAGTCCTTTTGCAAGGCCAATTTTCTTTGCAAGTTGAAGGGCATTCTTCAAGGACTTTGAGTATGCTTGCATAGATTTGTCTTCTCCTACGAACGAGTATACTGTACGAACTTGCGAAATTGCCTGATCCAAGCAAGGTGAAGAAAAAATTGAAGGAAAAAAAAAAAAAAACTATAATGTGTTCTGCATCCTTCAAAAGAAGCATCCATGGGAGTGGGCAATTACCTCTTCTGCAACCTTTCCTGCTTCCGCATGAGCTGCCTCGCTTTTTTCGCATAAGATTGACGTAATTACTGCATGAGTTCCTCCAACGACCACCATTAAAGGAATCACAGCTAGGGTGAGGAGTGTAAGCTGCCACACTGATAGGAATCCAACTGCAAATCCGACAAAGCATTGTGCAAGGTATCGCGCAGCATGTCCTGTCTGCATCAAATCGCAAGAGAAATAGTTTGAGCGGTGCATCCATCTTCAAACAGCTTTGTTTATATTCACAAGGCAAGCTACTAGTTTTTTTCAAATTACCTTGTCTCCTATTGCATCTTGCACTATTATTGCATCACTAGTTATGTGATGTATGAGGTTGGAATCTCTAGCTTCTGTGTCGAAAAATGATATATCCTTTTTCAGCACGGATTGCAGATACATCAGACGCAGACGGGCTGTCTGCCTTTCCCCGGTCTGCATCCAAAATGCAACACCTGAAAAGCCAATACCAACATGTTTGATAATAAAATAACTAGCTGAAATTTTTTGAACAAGGTTAGACCATTCTTGAAATCTAAAAAACGTACCAATCCATGATGATATAAAGATCACAAGTCCCAGATACAGCAAGTACAGCGAATACTGCAAGCAATCAAAGATCGATATCAGTTTTTTTCTCAGAAGCCAAAGTTTTTGGCAATAAATAGCAACGAGTTCGAGTTTCCTTGTCAACATTCTCATCTATGTAAAAAAATAATGATTCGGGTTGTTACCTTTGAGACCTGAGAAGACATATATTGAGGATTGGCAGCTCCATGTCCTAAAGAATCAATCAAATGACCAAAAAGAACAAAGAATACTGGAATAGAAGCACCATGGAGGCAAACACCAACAGTTCCAAAAAACATTAACACATAGTCAAGTTTATCAGCAGCATAAAACAGACCAAAGAATGAAACCCTTTTCTTTTTAGTTGAATTATTATTAGATGGAAATTCCTCCATTTTTGGAACTGAATTCCCCTGGTCTGCAACCCGAGCCGAGTCGACCTCAAATCCTTCCATGCTAACAATGTACAAAGACTTCCAGAGAGGAAATGGAGAGAAGATAATTTGAATTTGGAAAAAGGAAGACAGAAAGTTGCATTCTCTCTTTAGAGCAACATATGCAGATGTTTCTTTCTTCTGTTCTGTCTGATCACCAATGGTTTCATGAATGATGCTTCAAGTACAAGCTGCAGCTCTTGATGATAGTTACCAGTTCAATAGTTTGTTTGAGGAGCATTTATGACGAAACAGTTAAGAGTTCGAATAACATCAACTTTTGGGTTCACAAGGCTTTCTGATGAGGAGTCTATTTAAACGAGATTAATTTCTTATCCGAATTGAAACGAGATTAAGATAAGAATAGAAAGTTCTGGTTGGTACTAGTACTACTCTACTATACTCTTCTCTGGTTGGTTGAAAAAATTAAATAGCTGCCAAAGTTTTGGCAATGTTTGTGGTGCTGCCGCTGCCAAGTTTTTCAGATCATAAAAGTTCAAATTGAGCAACAGCATGGTCAGGTCTAGTGGGCACCTATTGTTTAATAAAGATCATTGTTTTTGTTTTTGTTTTTTCGTTTTCTATTCAATAAAATAATCATTTGTGAGACTAATAATGTTTCAACTCTCAACTTTCAACAACAAAAGTCACTAGTGGAATCAATGTCTGTCCGGCGGTAACTTGCAAGTCACCAGCATTGGTGCATATGAAAACAACTCTTTGTTTCTTTTTATTATTTGTATGGAATAAAAATGTTAATTTGGCTTGAATATTATGTACTCGAATAGTGACTTGACCTCATAACTCTGGAGTGTGACTTAAACTGAGGTCTGAATCTTATGTACTCATACATCATAAGGAGGATGAACGGCTTTGCTTCCCATCGGTATGGATTGATTTTCATATTATAATTTACTCGATAATAATATTTAATGTATGTTTAAGAAAATACAAGTAATTATTGTCTCCACTCTATCTTTTGTGGCATTGTATAACCAAAAGAAATTCTCAATTGATTTTTAAAAATTTACACCTATTCAGAAGTCCTAATTTTGTAGTGATTATAGAAATGTAGTAAATTTTTGTGATGCATGTGAATATTTCCCTGATGAAGTAAGACTATTATTCCTACAACAGGTTCACGTTTGTAATGTAGCAATTCCAATGCTGGGTAAAAGAAGTTTTTTTCTTAATGTCTCGAGGTATCTTTTCTACCTTTTTTCGAACATGAGATTATTCCTGTCCTAGTATTTTTTTAATAAAGAAGTTAAGCCAATTTTTATTATACTTGGAGACTGCAACTAAGTAATAGTTAGCCAATCGCATGAGATTTTCCAGAATAATGAATACAAGAACCAAACCATTGTTTTTCAATCCTCAATTTTGTATATTAACACATTATTCTTTATGTGTTTTTTTCTTGTTGTAGACTCACTAATTGCTTATAGATACCACCAGCTTTTGCAATTAGTTGATTATGGCTTCCAATTTCAACCACCCTCCCTTCCTGCAGCACAGCAATTCGATCTGCTTCTCGAACAGTTGACAATCTGTGCGCAACCAGAATGCTTGTCCGGCCCTCCATTAGTACATCTAGGGCCTCTTGGACCACTTTCTCTGATGCTGTGTCCAATGCACTTGTAGCTTCATCTAATAAAAGGATTGCAGGATTCTTCAGGATTGCTCGAGCAATAGCTACTCTTTGTTTTTGCCCTCCTGAAAGCTGAAGCCCTTTGTTACCGACATGAGTTTGGTACCCTTCAGGCATTCTGCTGATGAATCCATGAGCATTTGCTGCCAGTGCTGCTTTCATTACCTCAATTTCTGACGCGTTCTTGTTCCCATACTTGATGTTCTCGTAAATTGTCGTAGAGAACAATGCAGGCTCCTGCTGAACTAATCCTATTCTCCGCCTTAATGACTTCAGGTTTAAGGTTTTGATGTCACATCCATCAACCAGAATTGTACCTGAAGTTGGGTCATAGAATCTCAGTATCAGAGAAATTACAGTGCTCTTTCCCGATCCGCTTTGGCCCACTACAGCCAGACTCTTTCCTGCTGAAACACTGAAATTCAAGTCCAGAAGAACTGTGATATTAGGCCTCACAGGATACCTGAATTCCACATTCCTGAATTCTACATCTCCTTTGACATCTGCTACGACCTTTGAAGTTGGATCATTGGCATTTATGGCTGTTTTCTTGTGAAGAATGCTGAAAATGGAGCTAAGTGCTTGCGTTCCCTTCACAATATCGGGTGCGAGTGCAAGCGTTTCTGATATAGACAGTGAAGTGATTACCAAAACCATGAAGGCTTTCATAATTTGTCCAAAAGTGGACTTCTGTTCTCTGATCAATTCTGATGCATACCAAAGACCGAGGGCATAAGAACAAAGTGCGAAGAGCTGGGATAGACCGTAGCCGAAACCAGATATGTGACCACGTTGAAGGGCCTTTTTGTTTGGTTTATCTAGTTCAAGAGCAAACTGGGTAGGAATCCTTTCTTCAGCACCAAATGCTGCAACTGTTCGAATATTCGCAATTGCTTCACTTGCCAAAGAATTTGCTCTACTGTAAGCACCATAGTCTCCAAAACCCTTTAGGAATAGTTGCTGCATTGTATCAATCCAGTTGAATAAGATTTATATCTAAATTCAGAAAATACAAACACAACATTTTGGTTTCAAAGACTTACTTCACTCATGGAAGCTCCAATTAGTAGAGGGAAGCAGGCAACAACAACAGCTGCTATGCGCCAACTCAAACTAAAGGCGATAACAAATGCTGTCACTGTCAGGGCCAGATTCTGCACAACAGTCGAGAGGCGATCAGCAAGGGCGCTTCGTACTATGGTGGCTTCTGAAGCTAATGCTGATGTTAATGCACCTGTGCTATTCTCATCTAAATCAAACCAGCCGATCTCGTTGGAAAGAATTGCTGCATTTGAAAAACAAAAGAATCTCAGACTCTCTTCAAGTGCAGTTCAAGTATGCAAATAATCTCAAAAGATTGGAAGAAACATTATTACCTGAGAACATGGATAAGCGAACACGAGTGGTGACACCCTCCCCCATCAATGTGTAAAAGTAATGTTGCAAGAGATGTATAGGAATGCTGAGAGCACCCACGACAGCAAAAATGATGGCTAGCCGCACAATCTCGTGTCTCATGTGAGATGGATCAGGAGAGTAGAGTACAGTCAGGGCATGTGTCATGGCAAGCGCGAAGAGAGGAGATTGCATACCAGCTAGAGCTGCACCTATTGTCCCAAGCACCGCGTAAGGCCACTCTGGTGCATTTAATTTTACAAGTTCCCAGATTGATGGAGCTGGAGCAGAAGTTTTATTGGACACATTTCCATCAGTTGACTGCACCAATTCCTGATTTTGACTGTTCGGTGCTTCTCCAAAGCTATAATTCCTTGAATCAGGTTGAGCTATCGAGCTTGAATCCGTAACTTGTCCTGTCATTTGCAAGCTGACCAAAGTTGCATACTCTCCCCCTTTAGATATCAATTCAGAATGACTCCCACTTTCAACAACAAAACCATTTCTTAAGACGGCAATTGTGTTGACATCTTTAATGGTGGACAGTCGGTGTGCAACTATTATCGTTGTCCGATTTGGCATAATTTTGTCTAAGGCTTGCTGAACAAGTTGTTCTGATCCTGCATCAAGAGCACTGGTGGCCTCATCTAAGAGTAATATCTTTGGATTTCTCAACACTGCTCTTGCTATAGCAATTCTTTGCTTTTGTCCTCCAGAAAGCTGAGTTCCTCCTTCACCAACCTACATGTCATGCAACCGTAAAACTCGGGAAAATAGGCAGCGAACTGCAGGCGGGTGGTGAACAGAGATGAGAATTTTACAAAAGTATATGAAGTTGCAAAACCAAATGCATTGGAAAAAATGGAAGCTGCAAATTATGTTTTCAGGCAAGATAAATGCAGTGTGGAATAGGACACACCTGAGTATCGTAGCCATTTGGTAATTTTTCAATAAAAGTATGTGCATTGGCAGTTTTTGCAGCTAAAACAATCTCATCCATAGTTGCATCTTCTTTCCCGAAGAGAATATTTTCCACTATGCTTGTCGCAAACAATGCTGGTTCTTGATTCACCAAACCCATCTGTTCTCTAAACCATTTTAACCGGAGTGTCTTAAGATCATGCCCATCAAACACGATTTTACCTGTGAATATTGGAGCATAAGGTGAGCGACGCAGGATGCAAAAGTATTAACAATTTGCAGCCACAATAACAGATGATTTTTCTGAGCCAAACTACATTCTCTACCTGAAGTGGGCTCGTAGAAACGCTGAACCAAGGATATGACCGTGCTCTTTCCTGAACCGCTCGGACCAACAACTGCAAAGGTCTTCCCAGATCTAATTAGAAAGCTCAGGTTTTCGAAGACCATACTAGGTCTTGAAGGATAAGCAAAACCAACTTCACAGAACTCAATTTCCCCCACAACTTTCGGCAACACAACTCCGTCTTCCGACCTTTTAGATGAGCTTGATTCTGTTTTAATCATGCTAATGATGTTGGCTGAAGCAGCCCGGCCTTTGGCGATAGCAGCAATGTTTGGAGCAGCTTGGCCAAGAGCACTGCTAAGACAAAAAGAAAACTATAGGTAATAAAATCCTATGACTAGCTGCTATTATATAGTATCATCCAGTTTGTACTTACAATCCACTAAAAATGGCATTGATAATTACTGTAAAAGCTTTCCCTCCATTTGTGTCCCCGCGCCTGACAAGCACACCAGAATACCAGAGAAGCAATCCCCAAGAACCAATCAATAGTCCATATGTAAATCCAACACCAAGTCCTTTTGCAACTCCACTTCTTTTCGCTAGTTTAAGGACAGTTTTAAGCGAATTAGAGTATGCTTCAATTGATCTTCCCTCTCCCACAAATGAATATACAGTACGAATTTGCGAAATGGCCTGATCCATAAACAAGTGAGGGAAAAAAGAGTTGGAAAAATGGAACAGATAAGCTGTCATTCATCTTTCAAGACGAGGCAAGTAACTTACCTCTTCAGCAACCTTTCCAGCATCAGCATAAACAGCTTCACCTTTTTCTGATAGGGTAGACATGATCACAGTATAAAATCCTCCCGCGACCGCAATTAGAGGAACCACAGCCAATGTGAGGAGTGTAAGTTGCCAGACTGAAACAAATCCTACTGCTAATCCGACAAAACTCTGAGAAAGGTAACGGATCACGTGTCCTGTCTGCATAAGAGTTGCATTCATCGAACATTCTTAGAATGCGATACTTTAGACTTTAGACTCTTAACATGTTCAAATGGGTCTGACTAATTACCTTGTCGCCGATTGCATCTTGTACTAGTATTGCATCACTTGAAATGTGATACATGATGTTGGAATCTCTAGCTTCTGTGTCGAAAAATGCTATATCCTTCTTTAAAACGGCCTGAAGATACTTCAAACGCAGACGAGCTGTCTGCCTCTCCCCAGTCTGCATCCAAAATGCAACACCTGAAAAGCCAAATACAAACAGGTTGCTAATTATGCTAGAGTAGCTGGAATTTAATGGCAAAATCATGTACATATATGAAATTGAGAAACATACCAATCCAAGCTGACCCAAAAATCACAAATCCTAAGTACACCAACAACAATGCATCCTGTAATCAAAGAGAGGCAGGCCATCACTATCCACAATGTCAATTGACCCAATTCATAAAATCTGTTTCATATACACGACAAGCATATATAATTCCTTTTTCCTAAACTTCTAAACCTAAAAAGAAGAAGTATGAATCGCATGTATAACTACGTCTACTGGGGGAGGACTAATCATGTTCATACCACTTTTGCCCAATAAGCGGTAAAGTATTTCCAACTTCTAATTTCTTCACGCAGAAGGATCGAACTACTATTACTAACAACTAACTTGAAAACCTTTAATTTTTTTTTTCTTCAGATTTTTCTCTTGAAATTGTAAAAAGATATAATTACTCGTAAATAAACATGAGCAGGATGCTAATTAATTACATTAATATACCTGTGAAACACGTACGGACATTTGGTGAGGATTAGAATCTCCATTTCCTAGAAAATCAATCAGACGACCGAAAAGAACTAAGAAGAAAGGAAGTGCAGCTCCATGGATGAATGCACCGATACTTCCAATAACCATCAAAACATAATCGAATCTATCAGCAGAATAAAAAAGACCCAAGATTGAAACTGTCCTCTTCTTCTGATTGCTTGAATTAATGGAAGAGGGTTGCTCGATTTCCACCGGAAGCTGACCGGAATTGATCCGATGATCAGCTGAAGAAGAAGAAGAGAGCTCCAATTCCTCCATTGATTGATGTGGAAATGAGAGGGAGACAGAGATTAAATTGGTAGATTGGGCATGACGTCACTCTGACTGATAATCTTGAGTTCACAGGATTCTCGTGGTGGAAGGAGGAGTAGCGAAGTGCTGTTCCCGCCAATTAATGTTTGAGTTTAAAGGGGTTGTTGGCTTGGCCAACCAATCTATTAATGACTCACTAATGGGTCCCTACATCTTCTTCTTCTTCCCTGTCATTTTGGCTCCAATTAAACGAATTCCTTGGAGTTTCAAGCAGATCACGATAATGACTTCTCATACCTCTTTCAAGTTTTTATTTATTACTAGTATTCTTCTTATTTCATTGCCCACTAATCTTCTCTCCTTAATAATTAGGAGTAAATTAGTAAAGTATAACAAAACCCCATTTAATTTGAAACAAGTAAAATTTTTAAAAAATTATTATTTAATTCGAGACGAAAGTAACAGAAGTAGTATTATATTTTCATTCCAATTTTTAATATTATAATGATTTTCTATGCCATTGGAGAATGCTAGAATGCCATTTGTAATTGTATTTTATTTGATAATGTTATTAAATGTATTTTTTATTAGGTTAAAGATAAGACTCGAATTCAAAATTTTACTAATAGTTTATCACCAATAAATAACTTATAAATCAAATCGTATCAAAAGATCGATAGTAAAGAAAATGTTTTAAAAAATAGATAAGCATTTAATAACATAGTGTGGTATATATTCATAAAATATTAGTTTCTTGTGAAAGATTGTATTTTATAGACATTTTAATAGAAAATAACAAACTCAAGCACGATGTCACGTCCAAAATCTTTAGATATATTGACGTGAATGCATAGACTTCACTTTTCTTTTTCTTTTTCTTTTTCTTTTCTTTTGTTGAAGGATAGACTCTAATGTCTTATGGAACGGGCACAAAACGAACCCATACTACCTCCACCAAGCGACAAAGAAACTGATGGCAGGACTTGAGTATGCTGGTAGAACACCGAAGAATGCTAAAAACAAGATTGGTTCAGCCAATAACGACTGAATTTGCCTCATCATTATTAGAATATTTAAATTTATATATAATATCATCATAATTAAGGAATATATCTCCCTTAATTGTGGAGATATTATATAGAATATATTCTCTTGATTATGATTTTGGTATTTTCTTATCGGCTCTTGTATTAAGCTTATAAATAGTATGATGGTAATTAGTGTTGTAAAAATAGGTATTACAAAGGTTGCCATGATCTTGTTGGAATTTGGACAACGGGACTAATGCGTTAGTACCGTTAATACACGTTAGAACATATGGGCGCATATGTTATGTGTGTACCGTCATATAATATATTGTTAACATAAGGTTTATTGGACCAATTTGATGATCTAATAAAATTAAGGGTCTAATTGTCTAATTAATAAAGTGTGTGGGCTAAATCTGTAATT
>NBIL01109071.1:0-20354 GCA_002752925.1 Viola pubescens var. scabriuscula | reverse complement strand
GACTTCTGCAGGCTCAGGTAGATTTTGATGACAAAAGTAGCTGGATGTATCTTTTTAAGGATTACTGGACTGATTTAAAAGTCAGGCTGTCTCTAACCTCAGAAGAACTTGCTACTGCAAAAAATCCATGGAAAGGATCTGATTTACATGGTGGAAAGCAGGAATCTCCTGATGAAGTTTATGATGTTCATAATGATGGGGGGTCAGGATCAGACAGTTCTTTGAATGCAGAAGCAACTCCCTCTAAAAGAAGAAAGGCCAAAAAACGGTTCAAATCTCGTGCTAAGGAGAGAGATTCGTCGAGGCGAGCAATGACAAATGGGAAGAAAGGGGTGTTCGCAGATGAAAGTGTTGATTGGGCATCAAAGGAGCTTTTGGAGTTTGTCATGCACATGAAGGATGGTGATAAATCTGTTTGTTCCCAATTTGATGTGCAAGCCCTCCTGCTGGAATACATAAAAAGGAACAAACTTCGTGATCCTCGTCGTAAAAGTCAAATAATTTGTGATTCCAGGCTTGAGAATCTATTTGGGAAACCACGTGTGGGGCATTTTGAAATGTTGAAGCTTCTTGAATCTCACTTTCTGGTGAAAGATGATTCTCAGGCAGATGTTCTTCAGGAGAGCAATGTTGATACTGAACCTAATCCACTAGAGGCAGATGAGAACTCTGACGGCTTTGCAAAGTCTAGCAAGGATAAGAAAAGAAAATCACGGAAGAAGGGTGACAGGAGAGGATTACAGTCTAATCTTGATGATTTTGCAGCAATTGATATGCACAATATCAGCTTAATTTACCTGCGACGTAGTTTGGTGGAGGATTTAATAGAAGACACTGAATCTTTTGGTGATAAAGTTATTGGCTCTTTTGTGAGGATAAGAATCTCAGGCAGTGCTCAAAAGCAAGACTTATATCGGCTAGTCCAAGTTACAGGTACATAGTTTCTTTCTTAACTTCTTGCCTTCTGTACAATTTTGGGGTCTGCCTAACAGAAAAGAAACAAGATTATGATTTTCTCCCCCAATGTTGCATGCAGGAACAAAACAAGCCACTGAGCCTTATAAAGTTGGCAAGAAGGTGGCTGATTTATTGTTGGAGATATTAAACTTAAACAAGATTGAGGTTATATCAATGGATATTATCTCGAATCAAGATTTCACAGAGGTGATGAATGATACAACTCCTTTTTGTGTTATCCATATTTTTAATGTCTTTACATGGCTTCCTTTGGTGGCCATTTTTCTGTGAGCCATATCTTTGATATAGAATTGGCATGTGCATAGCAGAATTACACATGCTTGTGTAAAGTCTAATGTTAATTGCCCTTTAATTTTGTTTAAAGAAGGCTGGTGACCATGTTCTATGGTTTTTACTGATCTGAGTGGTGAGATTCAGTGGCTCGTTATAAAGCTTTATCCTCACCAATTTAGCTGCTATTCCTGAAGAATCTTTATGGATAGTCTTTTTTTTCTGTTTTATGATTGTTCCTTTATTAAAGTGTTCTTTTTTGGTTTCACAGGATGAATGCAAGCGTCTGCGCCAAAGCATTAAATGCGGACTTATCAACCGATTGACAGTGGTATTGCTAATTTACATTTTTTTACATCTTTGATTTTGAAGATGTTCTATCTCCTGAAAACAGTATTTGCTTGTAGGGTGACATTCAGGAAAAGGCCATGGCACTTCAATCAGTCAGAGTTAAAGATGTAAGTTTGTGTGACTTATTGTGAGATATTTGAATGTTTTCACATCCTTCATGTTACTGTCTGAAATAATACTTCAACCACATCCACTAATTCATGCCTTAGTTTGATATGACTTGATGGTTTGATTGTCTCTCTGTTCTTTTATACTTCCCGGATGATTATAGGGAGTAAGGGCAAACTGTAGCTCCTACAAGAAGAATTGGCGGATACCGAATGATCTTTGCTTCTTTTTTTTTGTTTGTGTAGATATTGGAGACTGAGATAACTCGTATCAGTCATCTTCGTGATCGAGCCAGTGATATGGGAAAGAGGAAGGAATATCCTTTGTTATTCTAATTATTTTACACTTCGATTTTCTGCATTGTTCAATTAGATTCTGTTTGTTGGTGTTTTGCTTTCTGTTATATATTTTGTGATATGCTTCTACCTCTTGCTGTTCATTGTTATGGACGTGTAAGCCTCAAGTCTTGTTATTAGCAGCCTCATTGGCTGTTGGGTCTATTTATTTGTTTGCTCTTCGGGTTTAGGTACAGGTTGAGGCATTAGTAGCAAAGGATCTTTCCATTGTTCAACTCTGCCACAGATGAAGATCCTGAATCTCATGAATTAGTGTGCAGAAATATGGAAACATTATCATTCAAAGCTTTAATTTTTCTGTCATGATCCTTTCCTCTATCAACACTTATTTGCTTTTCATCTTTCAGTTAGGTGTTTAGCAGTATGTTTATCAGTTAATGGTAATTGTAATGAATTGATTTGATGGCATCCTTTTGAGCTTGCGTCTTTACCTTTAATCCTGCAGAAAGTAGCCAATATCGTGCCATCAACAACTGTCATTTATTGTGTTTGTTTCGTCTTCTCCTTTTAGTTTGTGGTTTTCTGAAGGTACATGTGATGTGAATAAATTTGAATCAAGGGGAGTAGTATATGGCCGTAATTTTTATGATTGATGGTGTCCTTGACTTCTTCTCACGCTTAGAGAGTGTGTGGAGAAACTGCAGCTTTTAAAGTCACCAGAGGAGCGGCAGCGTAGATTGGAAGAAATTCCAGAAATACATGCAGACCCAAAAATGGATCCAAGCTATGAGTCTGAAGAGGAAAACGATGAGACAGATGAAAAGAGACAAGGTTTATTGGGATTTGATATGTTTCATAAACAGGCTTTTTGTCATATTACATTATTTATTGTAATTGTGACATTACCTTTTGGGTGTTGCAGAAAACTATCTGAGACCTAGGGGAAGCAGTTTTAGCAGGAGAGGAAGAGAGCCAGTCTCCCCACATAAAGGGTCATCTGCTTCAAATGATTCATGGGGTGGAGCACGGAATCACTCAGGCATGAATCGGGAGCTAAACAGGAACATGTCTAACAAAGGTTTATTGAACAAAGGAGAAGATGCTGTTGGAGCTAGTGAAATGGTGAATGAAATTTTTTGGAGTCAAGGAAGAGAAAAAGAAGCACAGCAATCACAAGTTTGGGATAAAATGAAAACAGCTTCGAAGTCAGAAATGCATAGTGCCCTTCCTGTGGTTGACATAACGCCACTAGAATCTGGTCCTAGGGCTGCACTGGAAGTTTTGCCACGGGTAACACAATCTGCTGCCAATGTCAATGAAGCAGAGAAGATTTGGCACTACCGGGATCCAGCTGGGAAAACCCAAGGGCCATTTTCCATGCTGCAGCTGCGAAAATGGAACAAATCTGGATATTTCCCCACTGATTTGAGAGTATGGAGAACAACTGAAAAGGAAGATGACTCTATACTTCTGACTGAAGCTATGAATGGTAATTTTCAGAAAGATCCTCCACCAGTGTCTACTTTCCTCATGACTCAACCGGTTCAAGCCCCTCCAGCTCCAATTGAGGTGCCCAAGCATTCTACTACCGTTTCTACAGATAGGTGGGCTTCTGAGACAAACCTCCCTTCTCCCACTCCAGGCCAAACTGCTTCTGGTGGCAGAATGAAAAATGCGTATGAAAGCAAATGGTCACCCACCCCTAGCACAAACTCTGCATCTATCTTGGCAACCAACCCATTCTCGGGAGGAGGAGGGTTGCAACGCGCTGCTGGAGCCATCCCAGAAAGTGGCCAGTTGTCATCAAAACTTGGTGGGCGAGTAGATGGTTCGAATATGTCTCATGTGGCTAGTCCAATGTCTAAGCCAGAAGGAGGCATGCTTTTGAGTTCTGCAAATGCTCAATTGCATCCCCAAACGTTGGTGCCAAGCGAAACACTCAGGGCACAACAGAGACCTTCACATCCTCTTCCAGTGCAAGATAATAGTGGTGCTTCTGTTAATGCAGCCATTGATATTAAAAGTCTCCAGAACTTAGTCCAGCCCATGAGTAATAACAATACTCTTGTTGGGTCGCATGGATGGGGAGCAAATTCAGTTGCAAGGTCAGATGTAAACGGCAGCCAATCATTGCATGCGGTTGGATCCCAAGCTTGGGGGAGTATCCCATCCCAGAAGCTAGAGACAAATAATTCAGTCTCTATGCCCTCGCAGAACAACGTTTATGGTAACTGGGGTAACCCAACAGCTTCTGCCCATACTTCTGCATCATTTGGTGCTGGAAATCCAACTGGGGTTTCGCCTGTGCCGGGCTCAGCAGTTTTGGTTCCATCTGATCGTTGGAGGACACCAGTACCTGCACAACAGAACATTCCACCCTCCACTCGTTCTAATGCATCATGGGGCATGGCTGTTACTGATAATCAGAGTACTACAACTAGACAAGTGCAAGAGAATCAAAATGCAGGTTGGCAACCCGTCCCAGGTAATCCAAATTTGGGTTGGGGAGGGCCTGTACCTGCAAATTCAAATCAGGGTTGGGTTGCACCTGGTCAGGGACCAGTACCTGGAAATGTAAACCCAGGATGGGTTGGGGGCCAAGGGCAAGCACCCGGGAAAAACAACCAAGGTTGGGTAGGTCCGGTTCAGGGGCAAGCACCTGGAAATGCTTATCAGAACTGGGCACCAGCTGGTCAGGGCCCGGCTCCACTAAATGCAAGTCAAGCTTGGGCTCCGTCAGGAAACGCGAATCCCAGTTGGCAGCAACAACCCGGTGGGAATGTGGGTGGAAGGGGAAGTGAAATGAATCAAAATGGAGACAGATACTCGAGTCAAAGGGATAGAGGCTCGCACAGTGGCGATTCTGGGGGTAAACCGTGGAACAGACAGTCCTCATTTAGCAGGGGAGGGGATTCCTCGAGGCCGCCCTTTAACAAAGGGCAGAGGGTGTGCAAATACCATGAGGGTGGGCATTGCAAAAAAGGAGCATCATGTGATTATATGCATACTTAAAGCCTTTCAGGAATTTTGAGCAGCATTAGATCAGTTAAAGTTTGTACAGTTATTTCCTTGTTTAGAAGTTCGACTCGCCATGGTCATTTTGATGTTTCTATAGTTGTAATAACGTAGCCATTTTAGCTTCTCTGTTTTTAACTTTTTTAAGCTTCTCCCTTTTATTGGCTTGACCTCACTTTCCATTAATTCTTGGAAAGAACTGTATGCTCTGGTCTGGAAATAATGGCGAGACGCAGCTGTGACCCGGACCGGTATTTCAAGTTTTCAATAGGTCTGTTTCATTAACTTCCCATAATTATGCGATTTCAACTTCTCAAAATAGTACACAATAATAATAATAATAACAACAATAATTTTATTGGTCTCAACTATGTTTTTCTAGTGGAACACTTTTTCTTTCTTTATGTGGTGCCCGATCCTTACCAATCTATGAACTGCCTTAGAATTTGAAAGTTAACCTAATTGTTATTTAATTGATGAGTCCTAAATCAAACTGGGCGCTAGTCAGATTGTAGTCAAATTCAGTAGTTATTCTTTAGAATCCGACAACAATAATGTGATTAATAATAATTCATATCCAATTAGATCCCAATGTGATTAAAAATAAAAAAAAGAAGAACGAGTTGCCGAAATGGGCAGAAAAATAGGTTCCGCGGAAGGGTCGCGGACGCAGAAAAAGAGAAAAAAAAGAGACAACTACGGAAGCAAGCGCAGCGTTTTGGGCAAGCAACCGCTCAAAGAGCACGCGAAACACAATCGTTGAAACGGATCTTCTTCGTGCTTCAACTCTTCTATTCGAATAACTAACTTCCCATTTCCCCAACCATTACCCAAATCTCCGCTTCTCGCCGCATCTCCATCTCTCTCTTTCCTTCCTCTTCCTTTCTTCTATCGCTTTCATTTGTCTTTCCTTTGACTTCTTAACCAGCAAACAAAAAGAGCGAAAACGAGATTTGATTAGAGAAGTTAATGGCTCTATGTAAGCGCGCGGTTCAATCAGCTGCTTATTTCGCCAAATCGGGAGCGACTCCCGGTTCTTCAATCTCGCTCGATACAAGATTGGAGTACAGGTGGATATCGCAGCTAGCTAAACCTAATGGAAAACGCGCATTTCTTGTTGATACATTGGCTCTGGTAATTTCAATTGGTGTTTTGTTTGATTATTCAAGATAATTGAGTTAAATTACTGAAACGAGCGATGTTTTTTTATTGAGAAAAGGTTAGGGGAATGGAAGCGCAAGGTGTGCCGTCGAAGCAGGCGGAGGCTATAACTTCTGCAATTACTGAAGTGTTGAATGATAGCTTAGAGAATGTGTCGAATTCTTTTGTTTCAAAGCAGGAAATGCAGAAGGTGGAATTGATGATTAATATGATCAATTTTTTCGTTTTCATGTTTTGTTTGGTTCTGAGCCCATTCAGTTTGATGTTGTGTTTTTTCTGGTATGCTTATTGAAGTATTGATATTCTGTTTGCCTTGGATTTGGAATTGTGCAGAGTGAAATGGTTCAAGAAGCAAATCTATCAAAGTTCAAGTCTGAAGTAAAGAGTTCTCAGGTACTCTTTGGTTCCTCTGTCCTTCCTCTCCTTGTTTAGTTATATTTTCTATTTGCTATAAGATACATGCGTTGAGATATTACAGAACTTATGTTTTGTGCTTATAATAATTATTCGTTCTTTTCTCGAAAAAGAAAAAAGAAGTATATCGACTTATGATTGCAGTATGGCAACGTATGATGAGTGTATAACCAGAGCATGCTTGCCGTGGTTGTAGATTGATTTGAAGGTCTCTCAAACTGAGAATTGACTAATTGGATCTTTTGATAGTTAGGCTGATTTCGCTTCAAACCATCCTATCAGAAGTTTGTTATATCTTTTTTACGGTTAAGAGACTAGGGCTTGGTAGAGTTCCTATGTCAGGAGTCTGACGTCTACATTAGGTCTGAAAAGGGATTCATTCTATTTCGGTATGATGTGCTGATCGATATTAGCTATATGGCAGACAGTACGAAATGTGTATAGATGAATGATGCATGGAATTTCACTTTTACATTGTGAATTCAGGTAATTGTTTTGGTCCATTTGTGGCTGGATAAGTTTTAGGCATGTTACATGCATCACTTCTCTTGAAACCATTTCTTTCCCCTTCCTACATTTTGTTATTAATGCTTTCTGCAAAATGTTTGGCATTCGTCAAGTAGATTTATTTTACGACCAAGTATATGTGGTTATGTTGTGTTCATAAGAATCATCTCTATTGCAGGAGCATCATTTTTCCATGTTGCAACGTGAGACCGAAAAGCTAAGGAGTGACATTGAGAAAATGCGCAGTGAATTGAGGTCTGTGTTGGCTTGATTAGTGCTTCCATGTATGAATATTTGATAGGGCTGCTATTCTCATTAAAGACTTTGATCTGTCAAACAGGTACGAAATTGATAAGGTCACTGCTGGACAGCGTTTGGATTTAAATCTTGAAAGAGGGTAAGAGATCTCAACTTTTGTTATGTGACTCTTTGCGTAATCTGCATGACTAGGGTAAGGACGCATCCCCATTACTGAGCTGAGATCTGTGTCTGTAAACTGAAAACATAGTCTACCTGGTTTTCAAATCCTTACTCTCCATGTTCTGTTTCTCTTTAGCAATTGCTTGCATATGTTTCAAGCACAGAAAATTCACCTCCAGTCTGAATTTGGAATGCCTCTGACATGGTTGTACACATACGTATGGATGTAAGGCACTTCATGAAGCGACATGTACAGTAGAAATAATAGTATTAACGTCATATTATCATTAATTTTTTGTCATGGGCGGGATAACTTTGCTTCTTCTTGGAATCTAATTTCATGCAAATAGTTCACGGTGACTCATTAATTCTTATCATTGTTTGATTAGAAAGCTTAGGGCGAGGGAAAGAACTCATTTATACCTACATAGCCCTCGCCGTACTACCACTTCTAGGAAAATTTGATTATTGCTCCTGCATCCCTATCCCCACCCTTATTGGCATTTTCATGACTGTTGTGTCATCTTTGTGATAATAGATATGTATCCTCAGTTTTATCAATGGACAAACTGGATTCACCTCTGCTTACTTTTTACCCTTAATTGATTGCAGTCGCATTCGTGATGAGCTGGCAAACCAGAATGCAGAAACCACCAATCTCACCAACAAGCTTGACCGGGTGAGCTTAGCTAAAAAACCATCGTGGTTGTGAATAACATTATAATTGTTATTTTTTTAAACTGATCATGGAAACTTGAATCTTTTAACTTTTCTATACATATAAACAATTATGTTTACAGGAAATTCATGCATTAAGAGCCCAGTTGGAAGCGGCAAAGTATGACGTGATTAAATACTGTGTGGGGACCCTGGTATCCATATCTGCAGTTGGGCTTGCCGTGCTCCGCATCTTATTATAGTTTGTGAATTTTCTGTAAGATTCATAAAGTCTAAAGTCCATTCTTTCCATGGCAATGGTGGCCTGGCGAAATCAAAATATCAATGGCATTGTTTGATATCTTTTCTATCAAAACATGTCATTACCGATTGGTTAGAACCGTCGTCAATCTTGTTAGTCTTAGAAGCTGTGGATTAGTTTTATGCCATTATAACTGTCCATATCTTTTCAGGTGTAGTGTAACTTGCCTGTACTGTGGGATACTAACATCAAGTTTGAATGATAGGATACGAATTTTCACAAATGCTAAAAGTTTAGCATGCAAATATTTGTACAACTGTTTGGGAAAGTTTAGATGCTAAAAGGATTTCGAGTTCTTTTCTGTCTTCTTCTGATTGTCGTTGAAATTGTAAGTGCAAACTTGGGCTCTCCAAAGTTGCGACAAATCTGCCATTAATTCAGGTCTTCGATGCCGTGTAGCTGGTCTCTTAGATTTGCTTCTTTTTGTTCATCTGAACGGCTTTGGGCCCACAAAAGTTAAAGCATTGTAATTGAGCCCAACATGTTCTCGTTTTTCCTCTTGGGGGGGAAATTATTAGGCAATGCTTAGAACATCGACTCATTATTAATTTATTTTTTTAAAATTGAGTATTTGTCCATATGTTTAAATTTACTTGCATTAAAATAATTTTGGGACTCATCCTTGTACTGTCGTTGGCGTATGTCCATGCCATCTCAACACTGATGTGGTGGTGATGTCATGATATCAATATATTGCTATCAAATCTATTGTCATCATCCTCTCACCTTCTCCAGACAACGCATTCTGCGCTGCGTATGTGTTAACGCCATAACAAATAAATAGTTGTAGAGTATCATATAACCGACTCTCAAATCCTATTTTTCCAATTTGCAAGATAGTGGGAACTGCGTAAAAAACTCTTACGTAAACCACATGAAAACTTTCAGCTTGAGACACGTTTTGCCGTTCCACCACCCACAAACCTTTCAAGATATTGTTAATTTTAACCTTAATTTTTGTAATTAAAATGAGAGTAACCAAAGCCAATAGCATGGTGACTGTGAAAGTGATGCAAGTAAATGGGTTAGGTGAGGAAAGGAAACCTGAAATTATAATTTTAAAAAAATGAGTTAGATACAAAATTATATTATATACACAAAAATTGAAAGGATAATAACTATCCATTGACACAAAATTTGATTCAAGATAGATCAAACCTAACAATAAACACGTAAAGATTACTTCTCTACTTTATATTAATCTAACAGAAATTTTACTAGATTTACCAAATATACTATTATTCATCGGGTATTTCATTTAGGCGTGCATTCAATCAATAGAATAGTATGTTCGATTTGCTTACTAATTTTGAAATTTAAGGAAGTTGATGAGCAAGTACTGAAAACTATTACTTGTCAAGATATACTTGCATGAATATGGAACAAATTCATGAAAAAAATGTATTTAAAATTATCCAAAACAACCATTCCACGGATCTTCGACCTTTTATTAGTTGGATTTAAAATAAATAAATAAAGTGCATTCTTGTTCTTCAATATTCCCTTCCTCTTCCCTCCTCTCTTTTTTTCACAAATCACAAGTCAACCTGTAAGTAGGCACAGCGACAAGCCTAACAGCTCTTGGTGCAGTCAGCCCAAACACATCATTCATATCCAGCTCACTCGCCTTCATCCCATCTGGCAATTCCCACTTAAAACAATGAAGCAAATGGGACACAGAAAGATCCAGCCCATATAGCCCAAGCTGCATACCTGGACACGACCTCCTACCCGACCCGAACGGAATGTACTCAAAATTACTCCCCTTATAATCCGGTGCCCCATCCTCCAAAAACCTGCTCGGGTTGAAAGTATCCGGATCCTTCCATGCATTCGGGTCACGCCCGATAGCCCATGCATTGATCATGATTCTTGATCTAGCCGGGATCCTGTACCCGGTCACGACGGAGTCCTCGGCTGTCTCGTGGAGGAGGAGGGGGATGGGCGGGTGGAGGCGGAGGGTTTCCTTGATGGTACATTTGAAATAGGTGAGCTTTTCGAGATCGGATTCGTGGACTTTTCTGTTCAGGCCCACCACGTCAGTCAATTCTTGCTGGACTTTCTTGAGATCTTCTGGGCTTCTCATTAGCTCAGCCATGGCCCATTCTATTGCTGATGCAACCGTTTCAGTTCCACCAAACATCACATCCTGTCAAGATAAGTTTCCACGCGGCACATATTATTTCCCTTAAAAAGAAATATTTCTCAAAATGTACATCGACTTATCTAGTTTGATATATTTTCCAAAATTAATCATGTGGGTTCTTTTTAAAAATAGAAAAAGTAAGGAATCTCGAACCAGGTAAACCAAATTGCGGAAATACCAAAGACTTATGTAATTTCATAATATTTTTCTGAATTGAAAATAGTAGTATTATTTACCATGATGATAGCCTTGATGTGTTCCTTCGTGAGCTTGACTCTAGACTGTGCGCCATCTTCTAATCCACTTCTATTTGCATCTTCGCTATAAAATGCCAGTAAATCATCCACCATATCCGTATCATCTCCATCATTATTATTTTTTCCACTTTTTTTCTTCAAAATATGCTCATCAATCACCGAATCAATGAACCCATCTAGAGAATTTCTAGCATTGGCCAGCCTTTTGTTGAATTCTTGTGCATTTATCCAACCCAACCATGGAAAAAAATCAGCAATATTAAACGCACCAAAAAGTTTCGAAAATTCTTGCAAAATCTTCATGAACTCTTCTTGCCCACCATAAGAAACTGCCCCAAAAGCAGCTCTATATGTAATATTTCTCGTCAATGCAAACACTAACTCCCCGATATTTACCGGTGTACCGGCTTTCTCCATCACGGCCCTCACCGTCGAGTCCACTTCCTCGCGGACTGACGCCCACGACTCAGCCCGTTTCCTACTAAACACCTTCATGACACAGATCTTCCTCATTTGACGCCAAAATGGGCCGTAGTTGGCGAAAGCCATATCGGCGCGATCATATGTAAGGTAAGTTATCGCTACGTTTGCCGGACGGTTAGAGAAAACAGTGTCTTGAGCTTGAAGAACTTCCCGGGCCATCTCGGGTGTTGACACGGCCACGACATGTAGCCCGCCTAGTTGGAGATGTAAAAGCCCACCGTATTTCTTGGCAAGATTTGCTAGGCCGCGGTGGGTCAGCTGGTCCATTAGGCCCATGTTGCCGATGATTGGATACCCTTTTGGGCCCGGTGGATACGGGCGTCGCCGGCGAAAGAGCAGCAACAAGACAGCGGCCGCAAGTAGGAGGATGGGAGTGAATAGAGGATGCCAAGATTGGAGAGAGGGCAGAGAATCCATGGTTGAGTAGTTTGTCCTACACAATATTCTTTGTGGGCTTTATAGGCTAGGATGTATTTTCTTGTTACTATTATTTTAATTTTCTTCAAAAAAATCTACGATCTCTTGAGTATAGCAATGAAATATTGAATGGTAAATCCTAAAAAAGGCAGAATTTTTAAAAGAAAAAGGAATTTCTTGTATAAGGTAATTAACAGCGACATGTTTCTTAAAAAAAAAAAGGAAATAACAGCAAGAAGGATTAGGTGGTAGAGAATTATCTAATTATATAATGTATCTTTCTTAACGAGTTGCGTGGTTATTAAAACCTATAAAAAGTATTCTTCACTGCCGAGTGCCTACCAAGGTACGAGGCGCAGTGTTCTTGTCTTTCTATAATAAATTTGAAGATACTCTTAATTACTCCATTCGGATTTTTATAGTAATTTTTTTTAACTTTAATCACACAAAAAAGAAAACAATCATTAATTTCGGTAATAAATACACTCCACTAATTATTTATCTTCATCATATTAATTATTTCATTTTAAATTAACCAATCTAAAATTAACGTGCTTTAAATTGATTGGGTTACAGTTACACTTTATAACTTATGGGAAAGATAAAAACTATAATTAAAAAACACCAATTAACCTCCTAAAAATTATAAATACGACAATTAATTACATATTTTTTTTTGACCAAAATGAACAACTGTAAAATTTCGGAGGAACGACTAACATATAAGTGGCTATCATTTGATAATTATACTAGTAATTTGCAACTTTTCTGAAAGATCAATTAACAAGAGTTACACCTAAGATAATTTTTAGCAATGAATACGTAACTTGTTGTTTGTTTTGATAGGGACAAAAATACAAATAGAAGCTCGAATTTAAGTTGAACTTTTACCTCCTTCTGTGAAAAAAAAGTTACAACCAAGACAAATTGACCAGGTACATCGATGTGAAACGTTGGGTGGTGGTTTTGATATTTGTGTGCTCGTATCAAGATTCCTTAATTAATGGTACGCTATCCTAATTTAGAAATAAGACATAAATTAAGCAAATTAATTTCAAATGAGTATGTATCTATTTAGTTAAAAGTTCAAAATATTCCCATAATCGTATAATAAAATAAAAATCGGAACCATATAAGAATAAGATGCTTGCCATAAAAAGTTACTTAGGACGTGTACTTGTTGAGTGCTACATTAAATTGCTTAGGTCCAGTCCATGATATCGTGACATGATTGACATTTAATATATATACCCAATATTTTGACATTTTGTAAGCCTCGTAGACGTCGTCGTATATTATACATAGTTTTGTTCATGTGTACGTGTGGACGAGGGTACTGGAGAGGTTTGCAACTTATGTATGGTATACATGCAATTTAAATTTAATATTCAACAACACTATTAAAACTGTCGGTTGCTATAAATTTAAATTTAGTTTTTAAGTTTGTATCTCAATAATTGAGCAAATCATGTCCACAAAAATCAATGTTAAAAAATATAACATTATTAAAAATACAAATATTTTTATAAATTTTTATATACAAAAATACGCGTGTTCACATTTACTTGATAATTATTTATTTAATAAAAATAATAATATAACCTAATTAGAAATAAGTAAATTCCAATCATGTCTTCACACATCAGTTTGTACAAAATAGTTTATAAAATAGTTTATATCCCAAGCATTTTTTTTTAAAATATGACAGTATTCTGCGACATGTACATGATTTATCTCATGTCCACGCAAAAAAAGAAGCATACAAGACACCAATGGAAAAATAAAATTTAAAATAAAAATAAATAAGAAGACTAAAACTGTAAAACACACAAATTTAGGTATTGACTTTTAGCTCAGACACCTAAGGAAGATGCAATTTATGAATTTAAAGATGTAAATCTTAGCTATGGTAAGTTAAAGTTTATAGCCCAACGAAATTGGGCTCGGTTGAACATTTTGAAGATACCCCTGGCCCATCTTCATTTGCTAGGTTTTTCAGTCTTTGTTGGGTTCGGTATCCCTTCGTCATTTTCATGTGAATTATTGTAATTATAGACTATAGTAGTTGGTTGAATTAATGAAATTATTTTACCTCTTTTTATAACACAAAAAGAGGGCCTTAGTTCAAAATTAACAAAAATAGCTAACACTCACTACTTCACGAAAAGCACAAGCACCAATTCTAGCATAAATATCTAAAATATATGACAATAGCCCTAAGCGAATATGTGTGAATAGATAAAAAAATTCATTAATTAATAGTATTTTTAGAACAAATAGTTAATCAATAATGAAACATCATCGATAAACTTTATGGTTGTCCGTACTATTTATTTCTAACCGATAATAGGAATGTTTATGATATACACTACTCATAATTTTTCTCCTCGACGTATCTATTAGAACCGTCCAATCAATAAAATTATATCGCATAATTAGCACGATATAGTTGACATGTATTTTAAACGATGTTATACTTCTATTAACTTTGATATGATTGATTGTTTGTGTCGTTTACCTAATATTACACTAACAAACCTAATTACAAGAACTAAAAAGTCATATAAATTATTTTGAAGTGAAAGTTTAAAATGGAAGTAACTTTTTTCTATGAAAAAATTGCAAAACTTTTGCTACTTGTTATGAACAAAACCCCTGTCTGCCTTCGTTTGTTTTTTACTTCTTTTTTATTTGTCACGCGGGCGTATATTGTTAGGTCGTAAGTAATTAATTTTATCGATCTCGTAATGATGTTTGAACTAGTTTCTAATTGGACCAACCTAGTCATGGTAGTATTTTAATTCCAGTCTCTCTAAGTATGCAACAAAGAGGAGTCTTATTCAATTCCATGCCATCGTGCTCAAAGAGCGGGGCCAGCCGCCACCCTCCACTTGTGCTTCCACCATCTGTCCACGTTTAGCCATCAGGCCCATCACCGTAAATTGTTAGAATTAGAAATAAATAACTATTGAGTCATCAATTTAAACGCATCAGATAAAAACTTGAATTACTATACATGTACTTTTTTAAGATCAAAAGCTTCAAATTTATATTGTTTTAAATACTAGAAAAGAAAACAAAAATTAGAACGTTATCACGAGACACGCCTTAACAAATAATGTGTTTAAAATCTCCTAAAAATAAGAGTCGAGTAAAAACGGTATTTAAGATTAAGTCTATATTAATAATTCAAGTTTCGGGTAGGGTCAAGTGCTTTTTTTTTTAAAAATAAATAAATAATTGTATTGAATAAAGGAACTTAAAATTCGTCTCAAATTAAGACAAATAAGATCCAATCGGGTTTAATTTTTTATACCGACTAAATCAATTAGACCCGCTATTCTCCAACGGAGGGACAGGACCAAGACCAGTCGGGCCTCCCAAATTGGACCCAACACTGCCGCCTGTAAATAACTCTCAATCAAAATCTAAAAGTCTCGCTAGTCTTTTTCTTAATTATTATTTTCTTTTTTAAATAAAAAATCGAAAAGTCTTAAATGCTACTGTAGTTTATTAAGTACTAGTAGTATTATAGAGGGGAGAGTGGTGTGTGATTCTATATCTTGACTAGCACACCAAGAGCTTCTTTCTTGGTCATGCCACTTGGAGTTGATGCACTTAATTAGTCGGCAGCCACTAAACAATTTACCAGTCATCCACCTGTCCAATCACCACATGCCAATATTGCAATCAATGGATCAATTTCTTCGTTCTCGGTTTTCTCTCAACTGAATTTATCTCATTCGAATTCTATCGACTATTACAAAATAGTGATAAATCAATCAAATTTTTAATTCACTTAATCTTCTGCGCTAATCTCTCCTTCTCCTCCGACAAAGCAATTAGTAAACCCTTTTGAATATTTCTTTTTTCCCCTTTCAAAGTTATGTTAATAAATGATTTATATTGAATTACCCGTAAAAGAATAAAATACTCAGCAACAAATATAATCTCTCTATATACCAAAACAAAAATTGGACATGAATATGATCAAATAATTTTCAATCTACCATGCTAAACTTAATTTCTTGATTAGATCTACAAAATGAATATATTATCACTGATTAATTAACAACTAAAGTAAACAAAATAATTAAACATATAATGCAAAAATTGGAGTTAAAAAGTAAACTGCAAATAAAACCTCCCTATTAAAAACTAAAACTATCCTCCTCCCTACCAATCCGTTACAAGTCTGTAACCTACAATATAAAAACCTGATCAGGCTAACTAAACCGGGCTTGATTACCACCTAACCTAACCCTTCAAAAAACCTACCTGGTTCGATCAGGAGGACTGATCTGGTCCACCCACCTCTTTTTTCTTCCTCATCTCCAACACTTTCCGGTGACTATTTGAGTGCACCTCAACCGAAAAAGTTGGGCTGCAAGCCGGTCGATATTCCGGAAAAAGCCGGCCCGACTTATACCTAACCCCACATGCATTACACAAAGTCTTTGGACCCAACGGACCGGTTCTCCACTGTGGGGTCTTTTGGACTTGACAATGAGTACACCGCCTCTGAAATTGAACCGAACCCAACAACTCCCCGCCGGTTTGAACCGCCGGCCTCTTCTTAGGTTTCTTCACCGGCGGTTCGGTCGAACCCTGAGACGAGACATCAGTTGGAATCGCGTTGTTAAAAACTAGGCACGGGGTGGAAGTAACGGAGGTTGTTGAAGAGGACGGAGATTGAGACGACGAGTCGGTGAGTGGTGACCCGACTGACCAGGTCTGACCGGTCGGCCTTGGTCGTTTGGTTCTCGGCTTAGCCGGTACCCTGGTGGGGAAAAAACACGGAGTTATTTTCAAACCGGCCGGTTTACACTCCGGTTTGAACCGGTGGCTCTCTGTTTTTGCCTCAGTGAGCGGGTGCAAAAGTGAGAATTCCAAGGGAGAATCATCCACAAAACGTGACACCCATTCGAGCTCTGCCAGCTCATCATCCTGAAAATAAAAACCAAATCAAGAAAATCAGAATAAAATTAAAATAATCCCTTTTTTCCTTTAATTTTCATTTTTGAAAAAGGAAAGAAAAAAAACAAAAATTGGGGACTGACCGGTAAAGCGAGTTGGCTGGTGAGGAGGGAATTTGCAGAGAAACTGCTGGAATTGGAAATTGAAACGGAATCTTTTTCTTCCTCTTCCTCTTCTTTTTTGTTTTTTTCTTGAATAATATGGTCTTTGAATTCACCGCTGGAGAAATCAAAGAAGCAATCAACGGAGAAGTCGACGTCGGACGAAACGACGCCGCCGGGTGCGTTCATGAGCAGAAAATCGTCCCCCGTGAACGGTTGCGGTTGGGTATGTGAAGAATTAGGTCGGACGACGGTCTGTTCTCTGAAGAAACGAGGCTTCAAGGCTCTTGCTTCCATGCAGTACTCCATTCGTAATTTCTATACATACCCAAGAAAATTAACATCAACAATTATTTATTTATTACAATAATAATAACAAAATTAAATTCCAGTGAACAATAATTAAGAGTAACGGCTTGATTAATAGTTATACGTTTTAATTAGGTTTCTTTGAGGAATTCAAATTACCTGGCGAAGAAGAAGAAGGGCGGAATTGGGAGGAAATGGAAGGGAAGGAAAGGAAAGGAAAGGAAAGGAAAAGGGGAAGCGAAGTGAAAGGAGAGAGAGAGGGAGGGTGTGGGGGTTGAGAATTGAGAGGTTAGTTGGGCGCACTGAAATGAGGGCTGGTTCCTGGGCGAAACTGGTGCGGAGTTGATGGCTTATCTTTATCTGTCCTTCTTTTACTTTCTTATTCTAGATTTCTTTTTTCCAAAAAAAACCCACTACTTACTCTTTATATATTTTTATTTTTATTTTTATTTTTATTTTTTCCAAAATTGTTTTATTATTATGTGAAATAACGAAACAGTGTGGCCAAGATTGGGGCTGACTATTCTTGGTGGTCTTCATGGGCAGGCCTGTTTTCTGGACAAATCCGTAGCTTCCACACACTTTTGTTTTACCGCGTCAATGATACTAGTATATGGTATTTTTATTTTTATTTTTTTTGGAATCCATTATTTGGTGAATAATGAAAATTAGGAATGCTACTTTATTGTTTTTTCCTTTTATTTTCCACGTGGGTTCTCTTTCCTTTTTTGTTTAGAAAAAAAGAGAGAGAAATTGATAATGATTAGTTTAAATGAAAAAAAGAAGAAGAATTATTGATAATGATAAATTCTCAAGGTAGGAAATTAGGCTTGGATGGTTAACATGGAAAAACAAAATTCGGAGTAGAAAGTGAAAAATTGTTCATATGATTCAAAACCCCACTTTGAAAAGAAAATCGTAGGTGGACTCTTTAGTGAAAATATTCCTATACAAAAATTACCACTAAACTACATTATTTTGTAGCGTTGAATTAGGGTGTATTTGATCCCGTTGTGTTGTGCTATGAAATGATGTGTTACGTTGTGTGGTGTGGTGTTGTGATGTGAAATGAAGCACGTAAGTTATTTGGTTAGAAACTACTATATTGTGCTGTGAATTGTTTTAATTAAAATTAAATGGTCTTTAAAAGTCATTAGTTTGTTAAATTTTTTAATCCAAATATTATTACATACTAATTTATAACATTAAAAATATAAATACATATCTATTTAAAAAATAAGTATTATGTACTAATATATTTTTTAAAATAAGTTATTACATTTTATGTTAATATTTAAAATAAATATATTTGTATTTTTTAATACTTATAAGCAGTCTTCCATTTTCAAAAGCATGTTTTCTCATGTTTTTAAAGTGAAGTTAAATTATAATTAAATAAAAACAACCTGTTTTTTGTTTTTAAAGTTAAATAATTAAAAATAGACATACTAACCAAGCACTCTGGTGCTACTTTTACCTGTTTAATTTTAAAACAAAATAATTAAAAGTGGGGACGAAACACACTCTTAGTCAGTTGAGAGTTTAATAAATAAAATTGAATCAATAATATTTTATTTAAGAGTTAAGGGTGTTAAATCACTCGTATTTATCAGATGTATTTTTTTATATAATTTTTTTATACTATTTATAAAGTAAAAAAGAAATAAAATAGGTGTAAATATGTTATGACCTCCAAAAGAGAGAAAAAATCATCATTGGAATCTTCAATTTTCTTTTTCTTTTGCGCCTAAGAATTTTCAAATTTGTACAATGCATACTCGTCTACAAAAAAAGGTACCGTAGCTAAATTAAGTAAATATGGCGTATATGGCGCCGGCATTATTCAAAAAAGGACATCCATATGAAACCGCTTATAAATCACTGTAATCCTCCTTTTTCTTCCATCCCAAAGAAAAATCAACCCTTCGTATAAGATTTATTTACAGTTTTACCTTTCTTAGTCGCGTCTTTTGCGGCGTATTTCATGGCTGCGTTTACAATTCCCTCTTCGCCCCTTTGCCCTTTCCAATTCTCTCTCTGTCAATTTTTTATTTTTTATGGATCACGGCCACGTTACGTTAACGCATATGCGATCTAACGAACAGTAATGGTTTGACATAATCCAACGGTTCACAATTGAGGGGTTGATGTCACATTCGGCGCGAGCGAGTGGAAAGGATCTGGAGATTTTATCCAGGTTGTGGAGCGAGCGCGCATTAGAATTGTGGGCTCACGCGCATTTGCACTATGAGCTCGTAGCTGGCCATTAGTGGACCATCACTAATTACAATTATGTCTTCCTTGGATTTTTGTTCTTAGTTTTTCGATATTTAAAAGAAAAAAAAATATCAAAAAGAAAAAAAAAGTCAAATCAAAATATATCTTTGAGCACAATGTCACCACTACTTGTACCGTTTGCACATGATCATTTCGTGAACTTCACTCTTGTACATTTTGTTTTGCGGGGTAATGTCATAATTGACTCTAGTCATATATAATCGATTATTCAATTAGCTACATGTGGTTGACATAACTGATTTAAAATTATAATTAAGAAAAAAAAAATCATAATTTAACAGGTAATGTTATATAGTATTATAGTTAATCGAATTTTCTGATATAATCGACTAATATTATTCGATAAAGTAAGTTAGTAAAAAAATGATTGACATGTGATGGATGTAATCGATTTAATATTCTATTGAAATAAATAAATAAATCATGTTTTATAGGGTAATATCATAATTAATCTAGTTCTAAGATATCGATTAACCAATTAAATGAATTATAATTAGTAAAAAATAACTGACACGTAGTAGATGTAACTAATTTTAAATTATATTGAAATAAGAATATCATGCTTTCTCGGGTAATGTCATAATTAATCGAGTTTAAAAATATAATCGACTATACAATTAAGTGAATCACAATTGGGAAAATAAAAGTAACAAATAAGTGGTTAACGTAAATAATCTATTATTATGTTTAAATAAAAGAAGTGTTCATCCAACACTTTTGTACAAATTTGTGACAATTCTCAATATTCAATCAAATACCACTAAAATCATTTACTGGTCAATATATAAACTCAATAATACTTATGCTTTAAATTTAATAAATAGGTTGACAAGGACGTTTGTGGTTAAAGATTCAAACTCTTCACCC
>NBIL01109040.1:0-24739 GCA_002752925.1 Viola pubescens var. scabriuscula | reverse complement strand
GCGTGGAATCTTGGTCAAGGAAATCGTCCTTGGTCAAGAGAGGTTCTTTTATACTGGTTTGATCAAGGGAGACACCGTCTGCTCCAAATGATCTGATTCTTGGTCCTTTTTGCTTCTTTTTGCGGAATTGATCTTCAAAAGTGTTTTCTGCTGTAATTGAACAAAACAAGCCAAAATCAATAGCTAACCATTCAATTATAACTAGAAAACTAGTGATAAAATCACATCTATTATGGTTCAATCAATTATTCTAGGGCTGATTTTGGGTCCAGCTAAAATTAGGATGATTCCTCCATCCAGGATTATAAGTGTTGGAGTATGGATTATTGTTGGAAGGATATTTGTTCTGTTGGTTCTGGTTGTAGTCATAGGCGACATTCACCTGAGTAGTCATCTCCTCTGCCGTTCCAGGTTGCAGCATAGAACATTGATTGGTATGGTGGTAAACTTGGTAACATATTCCACAAACACTCACAATTGCGCCTTAGTTGCTTTCTTGGCCAAGAACACCTGTAGAAAGATTTTGCATAAAGTTAGCGATATTGATAAATTGTTGTTCTAAAGCAATTGAGTTCAAAGAAGAGATAGGGTTAGAGCGCTCTATAGAGTTGTTGTTATTGCAGTTTTTAGCCATGGTTTGAAGTAACAGTTTGGCTCAAGTTGGAGTTAGATATTGCAAAGCTCCTCCAGCTGCAGCGTCGACTCTCTCTCTGTCCTTCTAACTTATCCCATCATATAAGTACTGAATTAGAGCTTGATTAGTCACTCCATGGGTTGGACAAATGTCCTATAGATCTTTGAATCTCTGGTAGTATTCTCCAAAGCTCTCATTTCCTCTCTGCTGAATGGAAATGAGATTCTTCCTAGCTACTCCAGCCTTGCTGGCATTCCAGTACTTGTTCAAAAAGGCTACTGACATCTGAGCCCAAGTACTGATGGTATTGTGAGGTAAACAGTACATTAACTGTTGGCAAATAATTGATAAGGTATCAATTGTTGCTTCCAAATTACTTATTGTCTTTGAAAGTGTAAATACATTTTACATCTACCTTAATTGATAACATATATTAGGACACAAAAAGATTATAGGAAATCTACCTTTATGACTACAAAGTGGCGAAGTGCTAATTAAAGGAAGAAATAGAAAAAAACATACCGATAGCAGAGAACTTTGTCTACCATTAAACACATAATGAGGCTTGCAAAAGGTTTTTGTTTTTGTTTTGGATTCAAAACTCATAGCAAGAGCAAGGTCTGAAAACTGAATCAAGAAAAACATTGTCAGAGTAACATTTCATCCAAGTGTACACCATATAAATAACGGTCATTACAAACACAATGTATCTGAATTTTATCTTCCCTTAACTAAAAACATAAATAACTCATGCAAAAGAATCAATAGATTCAACATAAACACAAAATTGAAGCAACCATATGAGAGAATGACAAAAATAAGAACTTTTAAATTTTTATTTATTGATTAATTTAGTCCTATGTTCATATAGTTTTTTCAATTTAAAACCCCTAACTGATTAATGTAGTCTCCGTATTCGTAAAATATTTCCAACAGAACTCCTAATTAATGATTAATTTAGTTCCCATATATTTTTTAAAACTTTTATTAGTTGATTAATTTAGTCCATGTTCATAAGAGTTTTCAAATTAAATCCTAGGATCACAACATTAAACAAAATCAACCAACTCTAGTACAAAGGCCCACACAGAGCAATACTATTGCAGTTATTGTTTCACCTTGCTAAAGAACCACAAACCAAACAACAATAGTTTTTCTTTTTTTCTAACTAAAAGGAAAACGTAAAATCATACCATAAATCTAGTAAAAAATACAATAAAAATCCAAAAATCTCACCTTTGAAATGAGCACATCATAGAAAGAATAGGAAACATCAAATACAAGAACAATATTGGAACCGCAAAATAACAAACACATGCAACAAAATCAAATAATAATAGCTAAATTTGAAAAATTCAGCTACTGACAATTAAAAATCACTTACTAGACAATTGAATTTAGAAAGAGTGCGTAGAGAACCCAAAAATCCAGCCTTGTACAAAAGAGGGTCATAACAGAACAACAATTGGCCATTGCTCCATATGGTGAAGTCTGGGTCTCCCAGCTCCTGATTATGACATCTCCCACATTGTTTTCTTGCATCATAAAAGAAAGGAGATCGAACATGGGATCTTCACGGCAAACAAACAAATTAGAGTATCATTCCCTATCATCGTCTATACTTCAATTTCAATAGAGAAGTAACACTCATCAGGCAAAAATTTAAGATTGATATGAAGAATTAAAAACTAAAACGAAAGAAAACTCTCAATGAAAAACTCAACATCTCTTAGGCATACCAATACTTGCGTTCTTATGCTGAGCACTAATAGTGCCCGACAATCTAGCATAATTTTTTCTCTTTCTATTCATGTTACAAACCACAGACAAATTGACTCAACATAAAATGGATATGATAAATTCACACCAATCATAATGAATATACAACAAACAATTATAGCAACAGAAAGAGCAAGCACAATATATCCACAAACAACAACCAAAACGCATAACAATGAAAGCAATTAAGAGATTTTAAGGATCTGAAGTAAAACAACGCACCTTAAAAGCCCAGAATATAAGCCAACAATTAACTTGGTGTGACAGCAACAATGGGAGCAACTGTACTGCTATGAGTGAGTTGGTCTGAAAATTATCGAGAAAGCACAATAAGACAATACCCAAATACATGACAACCAAAAATGAGATGTCACCAATAAGCAACTCAGAAGACCTAAAGGACGACCATGAAGAAAATAAAACGATTACAACAAAATTAATAAAATTGGAAGACATGAAGAATACCCAAATACAAAAGAGCAGAAAAAATAATTACCAGCAACACCACAGGCAACAAATCATTCCAGCAACATGAATGACAATTATTAAGAAGGAATCAAAGAGACAAAGAAAGCGGCTTCATCTATACTCCTCAATCCCTTTTCACAACATCTACAATCATTTTCTTTGTTTAATTTAGATCAATCTACCTAGCTCCGCTACCAATATGCGCAGTGGCTACCAAGGAACAGGCAAGTATGCACCTGGGGCACTCTATGGCCTTCGAGCTCTAGTGTAAGTCGGCGCCTTCCAGCCGGTTTCCTCAGTAGGTTGAACAGGTTGAGTAATGAGGCTTGACATGGTTTAATGAGAGAAACCATGACGTTAACCATGTACCTTTCATTTGGATTATAATAATTCTCATGGTTGGGCGAATATGTTGATGAAGTAGACCATATCGTCACCCATGAGACATTCATTTTTGAAAGGCTGAAGGTTGTATAGTCAGAAATGAAAGGCTAATTTAAAGGAAGCTTGGATGGAGAGAGAGAGAGAAAATTTAGCTAGACATGTTTTGAAGTTTGCAGGCTAAGTGTTATTTATTTCTTAGATGATTTGTATAATGGATACCTCCCTCTATATATAGGGGGGTAAATTGATCCATGTGAAAGGCACAGGTACAGGACACTTGAAACTCACATGATCTAAGCTTATCTTACTACAGACTAACCTACAAATCCTTGACAAGATAAAACTCCCTAACATGACAGATTATCATATGATATGCATATGACAATCACAGGAGCACGTACAAATAAGGTAGCCAGTAGGTCATGTGAGGAGTTGTTGCTACTTATTACAAAAACACACAAACAAACAAAATGCCTAATATGACAAACAAAATTGTTGTACATGGGATACTTCATGTGGAAGTACTTAGTGGTGAAGTCCCTTTTCCTGGAAGTACTCGTTTAGTTGGAGGGAAAGATATAGGCAAACTTGTCTTCTCCTAGAATAACAAACTTATCTTCACCTGGGATAAGATATTGTAAATAAGGGTCATATGGATTATCACCGAGGTTGAGATATGCACGTGTCGGGCTTTCATCGATGGTATCTAATCCTTGAGTAGCTTGTTATGCAGGGGATGCCGTTGAGGTTGTCGTATCTGGTTGGAGTTTGAGACGTTTGGCATCATAGTACTGTTTGAAGTCGTCTTGATACATTCTTGCGTATTCAAGTGAGATAAATTCCCATGGAGCATCTTCTTCCATTGTTGGCTAAATTTCTTCTAGAATTTTGCAATTGAGTTCACTGATTCTTTTCTGATAGAGTCACATGTCTTTTTCTTGGAAATCTCATAGATAGCCAAACTCATAATCACTGGCTGAATAGAGAGTTACTTGAGGAAATGGAAATAGATCTTTTGAAGCTGCATTAGTGATGATGTTATGTAGACAACGAAAGATAAGAACCATGAATGCATTTGGAGAACCTATTTGAGTAATAGAATACTTTAGGTGTTTGCTGGTCTTCATCCATGCTTCTTTGCAAATGACTTCCCAGTAGGAAAGGGAATGATAACATTGTAGAAATAGTGTAATATGTCCGTCATGATCAAAGTTTGGCATATGTGTGCCATTCGGACGAGATTTCATAATTCCTTAATGTTGAACTGAATACCTGTATAATAATTTTGACACATATACCAAAAGAAGTGGAGTACCTCCATAGGTACAAGAAACAAAGAGGTTAGGTGAAAGAGGTGGATGAAAGGGTATTTGGGGGTGTAGGCCAACGGGTTTGATTATGGTTTCACCAAACTTATGAATGATCTCAGATTGATAATGAAGAATGAGTATGTATGACTTTTGATCAAGGGTATTCTGACGCAGGAGGTCTGGAATCTCTGGGGGAATGTGTTTGGACAAAGGATGAGGAAAATAAGATTGTGGGTTGCTAGAAGAGGAATGACTCATCATGTGAATAGAAGGAAGGTTGGAGGGGTTTGGAGGTCTGGACAAGAAATCAGGGATAAGGTTGGTATTACCGGAGATATGTGTGATGGAGAAAGAATACTTACTAAACCATTGAGACCAGCGGAGAAGTTGAGCATTTGGGATTTGCTTCTGTTTGAACTGTAACATCTTTAGGAACTGGGACAAGCCCATTTCAACCGTAAAGTGATGACCAACAATATGGAATTCAAACTTTTCGATGGCATTTTTTACATCAAGAATCTCTTTGAAGGTGGAGTGATAATGAAGTTTAGAAGGTTTGAACTTACCACTCTTGTGACCACAAATAGAATGTTGACCATTATCTTCTTCGAGTAAAATTGCTCCCTAGTATTTTTCATTTGCATCTGTCTGTAAGATTCGTGTGCCGGTGGATGGGATGTGTAGTGGTGGAAGATGCTGACCAATTCTTTTGAGTTCTTTAATTGCCTTAGTGTGAGAAAGGGACCATGATGGTGGATTCTTCTTTAATACCTACTAAAGAGCTTGAGAACCTTGGCAATGGCTGGAATGAAATCCTAGAAATAATTGATTATCCCCAAGAATTGTCGTAGTTGTTTGACAGTGAGTTTTTCATCCAGAAATTTGAGAAGTTCAGCTCCGATATGATCGCCTGGTTGATATACGGCATCCTTAATATGATGCCAAGAAAATCGATTTCCATTTTTGCAATATGCATCTTTGGTTCAGAGAGCATGATGCCATATTGAAGAACAATATTTATGAATTGTTGGAAAAGTCGTTGATGTGCGGACATATCAGGAGAGAAAAGAAGAATGTCATAAATGTAGACAAGGGCTGAGTGTAGGAGGTGGCTGAAAATCCAGATCATAGCTTTCTGAAAGATGGAAGAAGTTGTTTTCAAACCGAATGGTAAAACAGTCCATTGATAATGGTGATCATGAATGCAGAAAGCAGTCTTGTGTCGTTCATCTAGATTAATGCCAAGCTGCCAAAATCCTGCCTTCAAATCGAATTTGGAGAAGATCTTTGCGTTGGAAAGGTTGGAGAAGAGGGTTGACTTGTTTGCCAATGGAAACTTATCATCCTGAAGGAAATGATTCAAAGGTTGGTAGTTGATTACCAATCTCATCTTTCCACGAACTTGTTCTAAGCGCTTGTTGACATAAAATGCTTCACAAGCCCACTGTGAGTTGGTAGGTTCAATGAGACCTTGGGCAAGGAGTTGCTAGCATTCGGCAACGGCGAGTTTTTTATGATCTGGATTCATTCCAAAATGGCTGGCTTTTGTGGGGTTGATATCTTCATTTTTCTTGAAAGGTAAGGTAATAAAGAAATCATTGTTTTTCCAAAGTGGGTGTGAACATTTGGTTTGGAAATCAGTATGGTTGGCTGCACAGGATTTGGAAATGATAGTGTTTTTGATTTCTTGAATGGAGAAGGAAGTAGGTAAGTCAAATGGAGGAGACTTGGCAAGATAGGGTTGAAAATATTATTTAAAGCCAATACCATCAAGTAAGATTCTAAACCTTTTGAGTTTAGTAAAGATATCAAAGCCAAGAACCAAATCTTTTCCAGGAAGGGTAGAGCCAAGAACCTGTGTTGTGATTGAGCATCCTGGAAAGGACTTGAGTGTAATATTGCAACTTATAAGATCTGTTGAAAAGACCTCATTATTGGTCATCCGAAAATATTATTGATGTGGTCTCTAGAAATTTGGAGGTAAAATTGAGGGATCCATTATACTTTGAGTTGCTCTAGTATCAAGAAATGTAGTAAGATGAATGGGCCAATCATATTTGCCTGGAAGGACTGAGACTGGTATCAGAGGTACTGCTTGAGGACTGGTAGTTCCATGAGGTAGAGATCGTCACTAGATTCTGTGGAAATACTAGTGTCATCAGTCTTCTAAGATTAGAAGAGATTATGGTGTCTGTTCATCATCAACAGAGACAAGAGACTCAAGATCATCATTGTTGATATCGATGCCGGTGTATGAGTATATTTCTTCCATGAGTTTTGCAGTGGAGGTCCATTTTTATTGGCACTGTTTTACAAAATGACCCTTATTTCCACAGATAAAGCAACAATCAGACTTCTTATTTGACGATTTGTGTCGGAGAAACCGCCATCGTGGTTTTGTAAATATTTTGAATCGTTTCGTTTTCTTACCTAGCTGTGGAAATAGATATGCTTTCTTGTAATATTTTTTCTTCTTATGATGGTAATGACAAGTCTGTTGAGTTGGACATTTGATTGTCAAGTCTGGTCTTTTGCAGGCTTTGCAATAGAAGAACTCTCTTTGAGGAAGTCTTTGATCAGCTTTTTAGTTGCACAAAGCTTTTCCAATGACTTAAGCATGGACTGATATAATTCTCCTATAAAGGCATATGTGACTTGTTTACCTTATGCTTTGAGCGTCCGGAGAATTTCATCACCGAGTTGTTCCGGAATGGAAGAAAGAAAAGCTTGTTTAAGGTTCGGATCTGTCGAGCAACCAAGGAGGTAAAAATTTTTTATCATGCGGCGATAATGATAGAATATATCTCTGCGGTCAAAAGAATAGCATTTCATATTGAAAAAATTATCATGTTGAAGATCAAGATGATCTTCATTTCTCCCAAGGAATTCTTGATGGATATCATGGATGGTTGTTGTAGCTGAAGAAAGTTGGAAGAACTACAGTAGTTGATATTCTCCTAAGGAGAGCCACCAATCATGGAGCATGCCCACGAAATGCGAGGCAAAATTATGGAGAACAGGATATAGCATAGCGCATGGTTTAGAGCTTTCAACATGAATCCATGCCAAGAATTCATCAAGTCGTTCGTGTCATCGTGATGGCGGGACATCATCTAAGCCAAAAGTAAGTTTAGAGCCGGAAGAAAAAACCGGGGTTGGATGAGCATCTGAAGTACTTGGCGGGGGATCATCTTCATTGAGAACAGCTTCACCATCGGAATCAATAGGGGGTTCTGTGTAATATTGTGGAGGTTGATTCATGAACTGTGCTGGATATGAGTGATCAGAAGTAGGGGATGATTTTGTATTATTGGAAAGATGGATAGTGGATAAATCCAAATTAGAGTCAAAATCTCTAGCTGTAAGTGATATTTGTGGCAGCTTAGAATAGTGATGAAGGAAATTTTGAATGAGATTTTGAGATGTAGAATTGATCATCATTTGTTCTTTATGTTCTAGAATAGGAGACAGGTCTTCTGTGACAATAACTTTCGACTTTCCTGATTCTGTACGAGAATATTTTTTAGAGTTATGAAGCTTATGGATATGTGTTTCATGGGTTCCATAGTATTTTGTTGTTTTAGTTGGGTCAGGTATGTAGAGTGTTTGAGTTGATGGGGGATATGGATGTGTTTTCTCCCATGATTGTAGTGGTGTGGTGGAAAAGAGAGATGTGGGTGGTGGTTGTGAAGGTTTTTCTCCTTTGAGAATCTAGATTTGAGCTTTAAGAATCAAGATCTCATTTTCCTTTTGCTTAGCTTCAAGACTCAGAGGCATCACAAAGTTAATATCATTTTCAACTTTGTTTCAGTGAAGTTGAAGCTGCTTCAACAGTTGGGTGTTGGCTGTAAAACCTACCTGTAACTTTTGTTCTATTTTATCAACACGGGTTGATAACTGGGTTAGAGCTGTATTCTGAGCAAAAGCGTTGTCTGTCTGCCAGTTGAGAACAACTTCTGCTGCGGAAATATATTGTCGGCTACCTTTTGTATCTTTGGATGTTGGCGTAGAGATTTTTGGCATTCGCATGTTTCCACGATCGTCGATAGTTTCTTATAGAGGAGGAAAATTTGTGGGTGAAAACATAAAAATGTCTTGTATCACCGGAAGTGGGGGATCCTTCTGAATCTCCTTAAGGGTTGTCTGATAATAAGGTAAAGGGGCAGGAGATGAAGGTGAAGGTTTGGACATCGGTGGTTAACAAGAGGACATAGGCGGTGGTGTGATAGGATATGAAGGTGGTGCGGAATATTTGACAAGATAATCAAATTTTCTGGAACGTTGTCCAAGGGTGTCAATCTCGGGGTTGCCTTTGTCGTGGCGTGCTGGAAGTTGTTTGCAAGGTGAGAATGATTTCTTCTTTTGTTCTGGGATGTCATAGGACCATGCAATATCATCATCATCATTAGAATCGGCTGTGATAGAATCCTAGTAGCAGTCATCATAATGACAAACATAAAAAAAAATAGTGACCACGTTCATCCTTGAACATGTAGATTGGATTGTCGTCAGAGTTAAAATACAAAATGGGCGGCTCACTTGGGACGACATAACTAGGGGATATCTCCATCATAGGGTCATCTGGAGATATTGGTTTCATCATCATTTGAGTGTGGAAAATAGCAGGTGGTGAATGTTCTTTTTCTCGAATGAACTGGATGGAACAACACCATCGCTAGACTTTTTGAATTTGGGCTCACTAGATTGGATGGGTCGAGAATTTTCATGAAGTTTCTTATAGTTGGTGATCCATGTATCTGGTAGTAGTTTTATGAGAGAGAAAGGATGGAGAAAATGAGAATGGGAGAAGGGAAGAGAATGCTAAGGGGTTGTTTACAAACGGAGATTTTTCTGGAAAAAGTTCTAATTTTCAGAAAACTAGAGATATTTCTAAAATTGTGTTTATGTAACAGCTTTTTCCAAAATGGAAAAAATTCAGAAAAATCTCAGGAGATTTTTCTAAATTAACACTGAAAATTAGAAACGCCCAAAATGGAGTTTTCCAATTTTTCCAAAAAAAAAATTAACTCCTGCTCTGCCAACTTGTTCACACTTTTCTTCATCCTTTTCTTTTCTTTTCATCCGGTTCTCCTCCACCTACTCTCCACCACCACCACAAGCAGATCTGTCTTCTCCGGCGTCTTCCAAAGTTTCTTTTTTCCACAAAACTTTCATCTTCATCGTCCCACCTCTCTCTCTCTCTCCACATTTTTTTTGCCAGAAAAAATTATTTTCTCAAAACCAAAGGCTTCATCATCCTCCCTAAAATTACAAACTTCAATTCTTGTGTTTATTTTTTTTATCACATAAAAGAAAAAGGTAGTGTTAATTTTTCTTCCACTAGATCTTCCTCCTCATCAAGTCCAAAATCAACAACATCATCTTTTTCTTATTTTTTATTTTTAAAAAGTGAAATAAAATATACAAATTACTGGAAAATGAGTGTTTGAACAGATGTGAGGATGTGTTGTGGATGATGCAAAGCGATAGGAGAGAAGGGAGGGGAAAGCTTGAATAGGATGAAGAAGAGGTGGTTGAGTTGATACAATGAGGAAAACGATGTTGTGATGAGGTGGTGGTAGCCGCGGCAGCGACTATGGTGGTGGTGAGGAAGAAAATAGTAATATTACCGAAGAAGATGAAGTATTGGGGGCAGAAGAAAAATAAATTGACTTTTATTAATTTCATAATTATGAATTGATAGGTAAACAAAGTCATTTAAAAGTATCCAGATGTTTTAAGTCCCAAACTATAGAAATAATTTTTTATTATCTAGTTAAAAAAATAATAAAAGTGGAATATTAATTATTACACATATTACTAAAAACATTCACTTCTAGTCTTCATCAAAAGACTGATTCCGATGAATCAAGTATTTTATAAAGAAATTCTAAGTAACAAGTCTTATTGTTTGGATTAAATATAAAATCACTTTTTTGATTAAATAATTAAATATACTTATTAGTCATAAGATAAATTCACTTATCAATGAGAATGTATTTATATTTGATATTTAACATCAATAGCATTAACATATTTATATTTGATCTTTAACAAAATTAAAATGGGTTACTGTTTAGTTTATTAATCTTCTAAAAAAGAAATAAATGATAGCATGATTTTTTAATTAAAATCAAATTGATTGAACAAAATTAGTAGTTTTCGTTTTTCAAAAAAAAATAACAATTGTTACGTGAACACGATTTTGAGTTTTCTAAAGCTAAATTTTTTTACATTTAGTACAAAATAAACACGATTTTCAGTTTTCTAGTGTTTTATAAAATCAGAGATATTTCTAAAAAATAGAGACAGAAAAAACAGAGATTTTTCCATTCGTAAACAAGGCCTAACGCTCGGTGGGAGAAAAACAATAGAAGAACTAAGAAGGAATGAAAGAGACAAAGAAAACGGCTTGCATTACCAACAAAATGACACGTGTGGAAGGAGTAGGACAATACAACAACTAGGACAGAAAAAAAGAAAATAGTGTCAATAAAAATGAAAGAAAGGGCAAAAATGTGACCCTGCTGTTTTCCACTGTGCACGTTTTCAATCCAACATATAAGGGTTAAGGTAATACTCCCTCTGGTTCGAAACAAATGACGTTTTAGCGTCAAAAAGCAGGCTCCAAACAAATGACGTTCTCGGTTTCCCACGCTGGAGAAGACGACGGTGCCCCTGGCTGTAGATGTTGGTGTCGACGACGACGGCTTCGGCTTGGCTCAACGATCACAGCTGATTGTTGTTAAGAGCCCAATTGATAAGGCTCTGTTTCCTTCTTCTTCAACCTTGTCTTTTCTTTTCTGTTTTATTTTCCATTCATGTTGATTGGGTTGGTCGGTGTTGGGTCCACCATCAAGTCACCGTCTCCGATCCGGCCGCACCAACACCACCGATGCTTTTCCTCCTTGTCTTTTCTTTTCTGTTTTCTTTTCCTCCATGTTGATTGGGTTTAGATTTTGATTGGGTTGGTCGATGTTTGGTTGGACGATTTTGATTTTGATTTGATTGAGGAAGGAATTGTTATTTGAGCCCACCTGAGATTGAGAATGGCGGAGGAAAGGGCGCAGAGGCAGAGAAGAAGAATGGTTGTAAACGATGAAAAGTAACTTGTACCAAATTAATTATAATGGTACAATGGTACATGGTGCGATTAAAAACGAGTAACCAAGTCACTCACATTTGCTAATTAACCGTTTATACTGTGTCGCTTATAAATAGTTAGGTTGTGACTTTACATATGTAATATTTTTTTGGTAATAGTAGTTTATGTTAGCCGTGTAGATAAATATAGTGACTTATTTAACTCAATTACAAATATCATTCGAGCGAGGGTGTATTTTATCCTTGTTCTTTTTATAAAAAAAGTAATCAATTACAAAAACAAAAAAAAAACTTTAATCCTCTCTACCCTCATCTTGTTCTATCTTCGAAAAAAAAATCTTGTTCTATCTTCGGAAAAAAAAGAAGGAACAAGTTCAATTTTACAATCAAAGTTTCTTCTCTCTTGAAGATACCACCAACATTTTTTTCTTGGCAAGCTCACCACTAACGTTTAAATCAAACATGTCACAAACATCATATTCTTCTTCTTATTTTTAATCAAAGTTTAAAAATATAAAGAGAAATTTAAAGACCAAAGTGTTGATAACAAAGAAAAAAAATTGATGTTTTTTTTTTAAAGGAAGAAAAAAAATGATGTTGGTGTAGGTGACATGTTTGATAAAAAAATAAATAAACTTTTGTGGCAAACTTGCCAATAAAAAAAAAGGGTGAATTACATGAAAAAAATCCTATCATTTATAAAATATTCCACTTAATCATTTATAGTTTAAAAAGTTGCAATATAAACCTTATAGTTTCCTAAAAGTTGCGATTTAAACTTTTTAAATACTTAAAAAATACAAAATAAATAGTAAAAAATGCCAAAAAATATATAAATTTTGACAAAAAATGTAACTAATATGGTAGAACTTAATACAATAATTTTTTTGACAATTTTTTTTTAGTTTATTTTTTTTAAGTATTTTTTCAAAAAAAAAATTGATTATCTTTTGGAAAAACGGTAAAATCCACCCCAACATTTGTATTACAAGTAAAGGTAAGCCGCTACATTTATAATTAAGCCAAGTAAACTACTGCATTTGTCCATTCGGTCACATTCACCACCACAACCTAAATATAGTAATGCATTGTTTGACACCTTGTAAAAGAAGGAGTGATTCGATTATTTTTTTGTTGGAAAAAAAGAAAGATATTAGTACTTTATTCCAGCTTAATTTTTTTTATGAGGGAAAAAATAACCAGTGCGTTTTCCATTTTTAAAATATAATTACTTTCGGTGGTAGATAATTTATAAGATGCCAAACAAGGTATTATTTATTATAGGAACCAATAATCAATATTGACCGAGTAGACAAATGCAATGACTTATTTGATTTAATTGCAAATGTAGTGGTTTATCTTGATTTGTAGTACAAATGCAATGGTGAATTTTTCTTTTTCTTATTTATTTTTTTACTTTTCTAGTGGAGTTAACTCTCCTATATTTGTTATACATTCCCCTCAAAATTGCATAATTTTTTGAATTATTTTACTATTTATTTTGTATTTTTAAATCACTAGAAAAAATTAATTTTTTCTTTTGAGAACTATAAGAATTATATTGCAAGTTTTTAGATTATAAGGGGTTGAATAAACCATTTTATAAACCATATATATATATTTTTTATGTAATATACCCATAAAAAAAATACTAGTAACACATTTAAAAGAGGGTAGCAGCCTTAGTGCCTACATTTGAATGTCCCAAAATGTTAATAGTAAAATGACAACAATTTATCCCTAGCACCATTAATGGGACGATTTAAAAAAAGAAAATCTAGGAAGTTATCTCAAATAAATCGAATATCTATCAACCGACTTATCATTCGTAACTAAATCCCCCGTCACTCAGATCTCAAAGGGGTACAAATGCAAGTACTTTTAAAATACGTGGTCTATAAAACAAATCCACACAAATAAACAGCAACAAAACTCAAAAACACAAAAGTAAGAACCCAAACAAGACAAAAATAAAAGAAGCCTTCCCTAATTTTCGTCTCGCTCGCTGCAAGACTTGCATCTCGTTCTTCTCTCTCTCACACAGTAGGGCTTCTCTTCAACACTCCTCCATCTCACGCAGAACTCACTGTCGTTCCCTCAGCGGTCCACGTTATCCTCCTCCCCTCGATCGTACGCAGCTCCAGGTATTCCTCGTCATCCCTCTGAAAGCCTTAGCTACGATGCACCGAAGCCATTTCATTTTAGTTTATATCCATTTTTGTTGTTGTTCTGCATATCATCATTGACACTTATTATTAATTAATCAGGTTTAGAGGAAGAAGCTCCTACTGTGCAGGTTTCGTTATTTTCAGTGAAAGATCTGTTACTGGAATTACTACTGATTCTTTGATAACATCCGTAATAAGAAGAAAAAGACAGTGTTAGGGTTTGTTTGATCCTTGATGCATTGGCTTGGATCCGAATCCGTTGAGGATCCGGGTCAGGTGAGATGGCCAATCCCGGAGTAGGGTCAAAGTTCGTGTCTGTCAATTTGAACAAATCATATGGCCAGCAGCATCAACAGCAGTATTATTATAATGGTAGCAATAATCAGTTCAGCAATCGGGTGCGGCCTGGTGGTGGTGGAGGAGGGGGGAGCAATAACATGGTCGTGCTTTCTCGGCCGCGAAGCTCACAGAAAGCTGCTGGGCCGAAGCTTTCTGTTCCACCCCCCTTGAATTTACCTTCTTTGAGGAAAGAGCATGAGAGATTTGATTCACTGGGACCAGGAGGAGGGCATGCTGGAGGAGGGTCTGGGAGTGGGCCAAGACCTACTTCTTCTGGTATGGGATGGAGTAAACCTGTTGCAATTGCGGTTCAAGAGAAAGAAGGGTTTGCTGGTGATAACGGGGCAGTGGATAATAATACTGGTGGTAATATTAATACTAACAGTAGTAATCATGGAGTTGATCATGTGCTGAATGGTGTTGTTAATGGGGTTAACAGGGGGAGTAGCAGTAGTGTGTATATGCCGCCTTCTGTTAGGTCGAGTGGATCGCCTGTGGTTTCTGGTGTTTTCAGAAGTAATCCAGTGGTGGAGAAAGCTACAGTTTTGAGGGGTGAGGATTTCCCTTCATTGCAGGCAACTTTACCTGCTGCGCCCGGCACTGAAAAGAAACAAAAGGATGCTTTGAATCAGAAGCAGAAGCAGTTGATGGGTGAGGAGTTGAGTAGTGAGCGGAAGGTTGGTTCCCAGTCAAGCATGGCTGTTGATATGCGTCCACAACTGCAGTCCAGGAATAATGTTAGCAGTGGGTTCGATGACAATGGTGGTCAATATCGAGGTTTGGGTGGTTCTGTAATCTCTGAGAAAGAGAGGAAGCAGGAAGACTACTTTCCAGGTCCATTGCCACTAGTTCGACTGAATCCCAGGTCAGATTGGGAAGATGATGAGCGTGATACTAGATTTGGTTTCACAGATCGGGGGAGAGATCATGGGACTTCCAGGAAGGAAGCTTATTGGGAAAGGGATTTTGATTTTCCAAGGCCTAGTGTCTTGCCACAGAAACCAACTCATAATCTTTTTGACAGGCGGGGACAGCGTGACAGTGAAACTGGAAAGGCTGCTTCTAGTGAAACCACCAAAGCAGACACTTATGGTAGGGATATTAGAATGCCCAGTAGAGAGGGACCAGAAGGGCACTCATGGAGAACTTCTTCGCCGCATAGGAAAGATGGATTCAACAGTCATGAGGTTGGGCATGAAAGAAATGGGGTTGGTGTAAGGTCATCTACTCTGAATAGAGAAATAATCAAGGACAATAGGTATGCTTCATCACCTTTCCGAGAAAATGCACAAGATGATATTGGAAGAAAGGATGTGGGACATGGGGGAGGGAGACAGCCTTGGAACAGCGCAATGGATTCTTTCGGGAATAGGGGGTCTGAACGGAACTCTAGAGAAAGTTATGGAAATGAACAGTACAATAAATACAGGGGCAACTCTTACCAGAATAACACAGGATCCAAATCATCATTTACATTGGGCAGTAAAGGGCTTCCAGTTAATGATCCCATACTAAATTTTGGCAGGGATAAACGGCCATTCTTGAAGAGTGAAAAACCTTATCTAGAAGACTTTGGTGTAGCTAGTTTTGATGGTCGGGATCCCTTTTCCAGTGGTCTCGTTGGGCTTGTTAAGAAGAAGAAAGATGTTCAACAGACTGATTTCCATGATCCTGTCAGGGAGTCTTTTGAAGCTGAACTTGAGAGAGTTCAGAAGATGCAGGAACTGGAGCGACAGAGGATGATTGAAGAACAGGAAAGAGCTGTTGAGGTAGCTCGGAGAGAAGAAGAGGAGAGAATACGGTTGGCTAGGGAACATGAAGAGAGGCAGAGAAGGTTGGAAGAAGAAGCGAGAGAAGCTGCATGGAGAGCTGAACAAGAGCGATCGGAAGCCATGCGAAGGGCTGAAGAACAAAGGATAGCAAGGGAGGAGGAGAAACGCAGAATTTTTATTGAGGAGGAGAGGAGGAAACAGGCTGCCAAGCAGAAGCTTTTAGAATTGGAGGAAAAGATTGCAAAGCGGGGAGCTGAAGTGGGCAACGGTGGTAGTATTAGTTCTTCTGCTGTCATGGATGAAAAAACTTTGGGGACTGAAGCTTCAAAAGATTTCTCCAAGGTAGCAGATATTGGCGACTGGGAAGATGGTGAGCGGATGGTGGAGAGCATAACGACTTTAGTATCTTCTGATTCCTATGGAATTAATAGACCGTTTGAGATGGGTTCTAGGCCCAACTATCCTACAGATGGATCTTCCTTTTCAGACAGGGGAAAACCTGTGAGCCCCTGGAAGAGGGATGTATTTGATAGCGGGAATAGTTCAAGTTTCCTGCCTCAGGACCAAGAGAATGGCCATCGTAGTCCCAGACGGGATGTTCCTGTTGGAGGAAGAGCATTTTCTAGGAAAGAGTACCATGGAGGACCTGGATTAATGGCGTCTAGGCCTTATCATAAAGGAGGGTTTCCGGATCCTCACATGGATGATTTTGGTCAACTGAAAGGCCAGAGGTGGAATGCTCCTGGGGATGTCGATCATTATAGTAGAAATATGGAGATGGAACCTGAATTTCATGACAACCTGGCTGACAGATTTGGTGATGCTGGATGGGGACAGGGTCGTTCTCATGGTAATCCGTATCCATCCTATAATGAACGGATGTATCACAATCCTGAGGTGGATGGCCTTTATTCGTTTGGGAGGTCGAGGTATCCTGTGAGGCAGCCTCGAGTCCTGCCCCCACCAGCCACAAATTCAATGCAAAGACCTCCTTATAGAGGTCTAAGTGAGCATGCTGGTCCTTCAACGTTTCCAGGAAATGATATGCAGTACAAACATGGAGCAAGAAATGAATCTACTATTGAGACAAGGTATGATCGCAGTCATCAAGTGACTGTTGGGAGAGTTGAAATAATAGATGCCCATCAAGAGAATACTATGAATAGGGTGCAGAAGCTGGATAGAAATGCAGCTAGGTGTGACTCACAGTCCTCACTCTCTGTATCTAGCCCGCCTGATTCTCCCCTTCATCTTTCTCATGATGATTTGGATGAATCTGGAGATTCTTCTCTATTGTCAGCTGCTGAAGGCAAAGATATTTCAGTAGCAGTACAAAAGGATGAACCTGTTGCTGTACCTGTTGAAGCTGAAAGAGAGACTAGGATGAGTGCCTCAAGTATAGTTTCTACTGGTGATGATGAGGAATGGACTGTTGAGAATGATGAACAGGTACAGGAGCAAGAAGAATACGATGAGGATGATGATGGTTATGAGGAAGAAGATGAAGTGCATGATGTAGAAGATGAGAATGTTGGCCTGACTAAGGAATTTGAAGATACGTGCCTGGATGAGAAGGATTCTCCCAACATGACGGACAACTTGGTCTTAGGCTTCAATGAGGGTGTTGAGGTTGCATTGCCAAATGATGAATTCCAAAAAAGTTCAAGGAATGGGGAATCTAACTTTGTGATGCCACATATTTCTGTTGGCACTTTGGAAGAACAGGGATCTTTTGATGGGATGCGCGGTGATGGACAATTAGTTAGACCTGCTGAGAGTGCTACTCAAGTGAGTACTGATAATTCTTCTAAAATATTCGAGGAAACTGAGAGGGCAAAGCAAGACTTGATTATTCAACCCAGAAATATGTCCCAATCATCTGCAACATCTAACCAGGTGGATGCTTCTAGTAATGCTGGCTTGTCCACTCAGGCACAAATTTCATCTTCAGGTGGACAGACTGTAATCTCCACAGTTCCTTCTGTCCTTGGTCAGCCTGAAGTACCAATTAAGCTTCAGTTTGGGCTCTTTTCTGGTCCTTCTTTGATACCATCTCCAGTTCCAGCCATACAGATTGGTTCCATACAGATGCCTCTTCATTTGCACCCCCCACTTGGCCCATCACTCACCCACATACACCCATCACAGCCTCCTCTTTTCCAGTTTGGTCAGCTAAGGTATACAACTCCTATTTCACCAGGGGTATTGCCTTTGGCTCCACAGCCCATGTCCTTTATGCAGCCAAATGTTTCCACTGGTTTCTCTTCGAGTCAGAAGGCAGGAGCCCCCCTGCCTACTCAACCTGGTCAAGAGACTTCTGCTCACAGTATTACAAGAAATGGTGCTTTATCTATTTCAAGTGATAAACAACCAGGTCTTCTTCCACGGAGTTTGGATCTAGCTCATGGTATGGTATCAAAGGAGGGAAACTCTTTGCCACCAAGAGGAAGTGCAGATAGCAAAGCACAACAGAGCCTAGGAGATCATTCTCATATTAATGATAGCAATTCAAGGACTCGATCAGGTTTTCAGGCAGAAGGTTCATTTGTGAACAATTTCAAAACTTCACCTACCCAGGAACTGGAGGGCCAGCCTCATAATGGGATGACATCATCCCAGTCAGCTTTAAAAGAAGTCGGGTTTTCAAAGAGTCAAAGTGGAACATCAGTGGGGAGAGGTAAAAAGTATGTTTACACTGTGAAAAATTTTGTCCCAAGGTCTTCATTTCAGGCTCCTGAGGTTTCTCATCCAGATTCTAGTAGATTTCAGCGGAGACCTCGACGCCCTAGAACTGAGTTTCGAGTTCGAGAAAATGTTGATAAGAGGCAATCTTCTGGATTCATTTCATCGAATTTTTATGGCTCAGATGATAAATCTTACATTAGTGGCAAAGGTAGTGGAGCAAGAAGTGGGTCCAGGAGAGTTGTTGTGCCAAATAGACAGTTAAAGCAGGCAGGTGAATCAGAAGGCATAAGTTCACAATGGGTGAGTTCACAGGAGAGTGATTCCACAAACAGGGCTGAGAAGAGTGATAGAAAAGAATCTATGCGCAAGGATAGGAGCATCTCTCATTCTGGAGATGCTGTTGATGCTCCTCTGCAAAGTGGCATTGTGCGCGTCTTTGAGCAACCTGGCATAGAAGCTCCTAGTGATGATGATGACTTCATTGAAGTGAGGTCAAAGAGGCAGATGCTGAATGATCGGCGTGAACAAAGGGAGAAAGAAATCAAGGCAAAGTCACGGATTTCAAAGGTTATATTTAATTCTTATTGTGAATCAGTAGTGCATTCTGTTGCAATTACATGTTGAATAATTACATCATTTTGTTGTCGATTCTAGATGCCACGAAAACATCGTTCTACCTTGCCAAGTACTGAGACTCCTATCATCTCAAATAAAAAGTCAGCATCAGCTGGTGGACAGTCATCCAACAGAACTCACACTGAATTTGCTGCCAGTGGAGGACATGGCTTTGTAAACTCTGACGTGTCTTCTGGATTCAATACTCCCCAAGTCTCTCAGCCATTGCCTCCAATTGGCACTCCTGCTGGGAAAATTGATCCGCAGGATGATTTAAGATCCCAGACAGTCAAGTATATACAGTTTGAAACAATTTTATATTGTCATGTAGAATTATATATACACACGTGAATCTCATATCTTCTTTTACAGGTCTCTCCAGACAATCTCACAGCCGGTATCAGTTGGTGCGAAGAATCTTTCATCGGGTTCAACATTTGAGAGCAAGAACAAGGTTTTGGATAATGTCCAAACATCTTTGGGCTCTTGGGGTAATTCATGCATGAACCAACAGGTATGTGAAACTGTTCTTATTGGCTATTTATAGTGCTTGGACAATTGTCTTCTATACATTATTTGCTTTATTTCTCTGTACTAGCTTGGATCTAGCTAGATTGCACTCAAGATAATGAATGGGATTCTGACAGAAAACATGCGACATTTGAACACATTCTACAATAGTGTCACTTATTTAATTTTGTGCACTTCTTATGCATAAACAAACAGAAGACCTCTTGAAAATAATTTCCTCTCATTGTTTTTCCCTCCTGCACCTTCTTGAAATCAGAGCCAAACATAATGAAGTATTGCTACTGATTATGAAGACTTAAGCAAACGCTCATGCCTATATGGTGGGAAATACTAGGATCATGTATCCTAAAATAGTTTGACAAGCTGTACCTCCAGTGAGGCCAAAAACTGCATTGCCTCTAATGTTAAGGTTATGTGCCAAGGCAAGATATTGGTATACTTTTTACTCTAGCCATCTATTAGTTCTCTCACTCTGAGTGAAGAGTTTCTGTTGAGACTGTGCAGTGAAGGCAGCAAATGAAGGGAACTAATTAAGAGTTTCCCTACTTTTCTTTATGCTATATCTAGGACCAGGGATTGGTAAATGTCAGAATGGTAGAACCGACAGTCTTGGTGTCATAAAGTTTTATGACTCGTATGGGGTTGCTTGCAGCATATATGTTTTTTTTTTGTTCCTTGCATGACCTGCTGTTTTAAATCTGATACTACCATACTTTACTGGGTTGGTATGCATGTATATATCTGTATGTCAGCGTTATTTTGTTTGTCCTGGAGTTTATTTGAGAAATCATGTGCCCTCGTCGTATTCTTGGGATCAACATTTTGGTTTTATATGTTCAACAACAATCGATTGATTCATTTGCAAGCTATCAGAAACTAATTAATTTTATCTGGTAGGTTATGGCCCTAACACAAACCCAACTTGATGAGGCTATGAAACCTGTGCAATTTGATTCTCATACTTCTGTTGGTGATCCTACTAACTCAGTTGGTGAGTCTAGCTTGTCATCATCCTCCTTACTGACAAAGGACAAGTCATTTTCTTCTGCTGTAAGCCCAATTAGTTCATTGCTTGCTGGGGAGAAAATTCAATTCGGTGGGTTCAAACTTCTTTCAAACTTGTGTATACCTCTTAAATCTTTTTATCCTACCTTTAAAAGTATGTTGTTCCTTTATATTCAGGCGCTGTAACTTCTCCTACAATTCTGCCTCCGGGCAGCCGTTCTGTTTCCCATGGGATTGGCCCTCCAGTCCCATGTCGGTCAGACATTCCAATTTCACACTCTCTACCTGCATCAGAAAATGATTGTGCTCTTTTCTTTGAGAAAGAGAAACACTCCAACGAGTCTTGTGCTCATTTACAAGATTGTGAAGATGAAGCTGAGGCTGCTGCTTCAGCTGTTGCTGCTGCTGCTATAAGTGGTGATGAGGTTGTTGGGAATGGGCTTGGTATGGGCCCCGACTCTGGTACAGATTCAAAGAGTTTTGGAGGTCCAGATATGGATGGCATAACTGCAGGTAGTTTATTTTTTTCCTGCTACCATTGTGTTGTGAACCTCAAGCTTCTTGTCTTAGGTATGGATTTTAACGTGGTTTAAACTTTACTAGAACCTTTTTCTCTTAATATTTGGCAGGTGTATCTGGTGATCAGCAATTAGCAAGTCATTCAAGAGCTGAGGAGTCTCTTAGTGTGGCTCTCCCAGCTGATCTCTCTGTGGAGACCCCACCAATTTCCTTATGGCCACCTTTGCCTAGTCCACAAAATTCTTCAGGCCAGATACTTCCACATGTTCCTGGAGGCCCACATTCCCATTTTCCCTTCTATGAGATGAGTCCTATGATGGGAGCACCTATCTTCGCTTTTGGGCCACACGATGAATCTGCATCTTCGCAATCACAGTCCCAAAAGAGTGGTCCATCAGTTTCTGGTCCTCTTGGGGCCTGGCAACACCATTCTGGTGTAGATTCATTCTATGGTACTCCAGCAGGTTTCACTGGCCCTTTTATCAGCCCAGCTGGGAGCATCCCAGGGGTTCAAGGTCCTCCAATGGTTGTCTACAATCATTTTGCACCGGTTGGACAGTTTGGACAAGTTGGCCTGAGTTTCATGGGCACCTACATCCCATCTGGTAAACAACCTGATTGGAAGCATAACCCTGCATCTTCTTCCATGGGTATGAGTGAAGGAGAATTGAATAATTTAAATATGGCTTCTGCGCAGAGGAATCCCAACAACATTCCTGCTCCTATCCAGCATCTTGCTCCTGGTTCTCCTCTTCTCCCAATGCCATCTCATTTGCCCATCTTTGATGTTTCACCTTTCCAGGTAAAAGTTTGACCTATGATGCTGAAACTTGTACTATTTGGTGCAGACTTCTGTCGTTTTTTCTCTCCTCATTCCACCCCACTCCATTTCTACACCCCTGCTCTTCCGAGCAACTACTTTAGACCATGCAGTTAGCTAATTTGAAGTTTCTAATTCAAATACTATTGGCATTTGGGGTGTGTGTGTGTAGTCTGGAGGCTGTTTTAATACATCTTTCCAGGATATTAGAACATTTTTAGATGTATGGGCTGACATTTTATTGGTAACATTTATCCTGAAGTTCCTCCTATATGCAGTGCCATTATTCCACGCATCTTGATTATTAGGTTTTGGGAAAGTAAGCCTAAATTTTTGTTGATTGTTTTGTCCAGACTTCTCCTGATTTGTCTGTCCATACTCGCTGGTCACATGTTCCTGCACCTGCTCTTCAATCCGTTCCTGTTTCAATGCCATTGCAGCAGCAATCAGATGGTGTGCATCCTTCTCAATTTAACCATGGGCCTACTGTCGACCAACCATTAGCAGCTAATAGATTTTCAGAATCTGGAACACCAACGCCCTCTGATGTCAGCCGGAACTTCCCGGTAGCTAATAATGCAAATGTCACCAAGTTACCCGATGAACTTGGTTTGGTAGACTCCTCAAGCTCCGTTGGTGGTGGGACATCCGCGCAGAATACTGTTTCTAAGAGCACATCAGTCAGTACTGTTCTAGATGCTGTTCAGAGTGGCAGCAACAACAGTAGTCAAACCATGGCTTCTGGTTTCAAAACGCACCATTCCCATCAGAAGAATGCATCTACGCAGCAATACAATAATTCCTCCGGGTATAATTATCATAACAGAGGAGGTTCAGGTTCAGGTTCTCAGAAGAATAGTTCTGGTGGTGAATGGTCTCATCGAAGAATGGGATACCAAGGAAGGAATCAATCATTGGGTGCAGAAAAGAGTTTTCCATCAGCTAAGACAAAGCAGATTTATGTAGCGAAACAGACTGCAAATGGGACATCTACATCCTGAGAAGCATAGGTATTGAGGTTGTTGGTGAGTCTTGAGAAGTTTGAAATTTGGGGAGGGATTGAGGCATGCATGTTCACTTATGATGACAATTTTGGTGATCTTTAGCAGAATCCATACATAGCCAGGAATGGACGAGGGTGAGGTTTGGATTTCTTAGGATGCATTGGTCTATATATATATTCATAATCATAATGCTAGTCCTTATGAAGTTTGAAGAAGTAGTAGGGGCTTCTGAATTTTCCTCAAGTTTGATAGGGTTGGATAGGTAGTGTGATAGTTGGCCTGGTGCGTATTATTTCAATTTTTTTTTGGTTGTGTATTAGTCTGGCAACCTCATTGCTTAGCTGCACAGACCGAGTTGTATTATCTTGGATTGATTGATGTATTAAAGCATTTAAAGGTCTCGTGATAAATTTTGAAGTTGCAATTGATAAATATGGCCTTTTGCCGGTGGCAACCTGTTGCCTTCTTTAATTGCTTGTCCAATTTGTACCAGTTTGCCAGGCGCAGGATTTTGCCTCGTCACGTTTTAAATGGATCGAGTTGACCTCTGCAGATGCAGGTTGATGCTAGAGAAGTTTTACTGCCATGGTGGAGGTGCAGGTTCTTTCCTCTGTATAGTGGAGCAGCAATCAGAATTAGATAAATTATGAATTCATCTAATTTGCTCCAAAGCAGTTTTTCACCCACAAGAAGAAACACAGACTAACTTTTACTTTGACTATCAATATTCAGAGGTCAAATCAAACCGTCGAAGCCAACTTACAAAAAAGAAAAAAAAAAGAAAAAAAAAAGAAAAAAAAGAAGAAAGTAAAAAGAAAGCTACAAGAAAGGAAGGAGAAAAAACCTGAAAGAAAGTGTGAGGAGATGAGAGAGTATGACGAGCGCGGGCTGACAAAAGAATAATGGATTTCCTTTCCTGGAATAACATTTGGCTTTTACGCCATAAATAAGGGAATTATTTATATTTAATAGGAAAAAAATATTTTTTTTATTTTTTATTTGCACTCCATTGACTCATTTAGTATATATATATTTTTTTCTTCATATACGACACTTACACTAAAAAGAAATGTCTCATTTGGTATCTCTCCCTAACGCCGTCAATGAGTTACTATTAACTGTCTACGTGGCATGACACGTCGGATACCATGTGGCAACGGTGCTGACTATGATATCCAACGTGTCATGTCACGCCAACAAAGTTATAAAAACACCTAAAAATTAGAAAAATAAAAATAAAAATCCATCTTTCTCACTCTCTCACTCTTCTCATCGTCATCCGACCTCGTCCTCATCTCTCTTATTTCTTTTGTTTTGTTTTCTTCTGCAATAATGGAATCATGATGTCAACAATAGAACCCAGGAGCAAAAAGTGCAGTAGAAAAAATTAAGAATATATGTGCAGAAGAAGGTCGAAAAAACAAAATTCCTAGTGTTTTTCATCTTACTTCTCTATATCCACCTTAATTCACATACACCTTGAACCAAATCTATCAGAAATGAGCCAAACACAGCCATCAATTAGAACTGTTCCCCAATAAAATTAATTGGTATTCTCCTGTTTTTCATTTTTTCCCTTTTTATTTATTTCACTAAAAGCTA
>NBIL01108920.1:0-12936 GCA_002752925.1 Viola pubescens var. scabriuscula | reverse complement strand
TTTTAGTTATTCTCCCGCTTTACTTTCAAAACAATCCCTCTTTTTAAAACTCACCTTTAGTATTTTTAACCCATTTCAAGTAATCACTTAAATTAGTCCCTTTTTCCCTGTGGTACGAACCACTTACCTATTATCTGCAATTCATTGTCTTTAGTAGTGAGTTGTATTTAAAAATTTAATTTTGTGTGGATTCGACACCCACCAAGGGCACGTATCGCATAAGCATCGTTATCCATAAGGGTCCCCAGTTGCCTCATGTTTCCTTCTAGGAAGCTTCAACACAATCATAGGCCTTGCTCGTGTCAAGTTTTAAGCTCAACCAACTCGACCCTGTCCTTTTCGTATTCATTGCGTGGAATAACTCCTAGACTATAAGAGCATTATTTGTGATCATTCGGCCCGGGACAAAAGCACTTTATTTTCTGACACATAACTTGGAAGGATGCTTTTCAACCGGTTTGCTAGAATTTTAGTAACCAACTTAAAAATAATGTTACACAAACTAATCAGACGTAGCTGAGAACACATAGTAGGCAAAGTTTCATCGGTTCCGATGAACATGTTTTATGGTCGGGTCAACACTAAAGGAAAAGTCATAATTGTCGGATCAACGCCTACCATGTCATCAACAGTCCATACAAATACGTCGACGTTGGAGAGGAGATAAACAGTCAATTGCACTTGAATTTTGGCAGGAGTTGTAGCACCCATGAACACCACCTTGGATTCGTCATTCGGATCTAGGTGCACAAAAATTTAGGTATCAATTGGCTCCATTGGTTAAGATTTCTCTTGTACCAAATCAGCCCAAACGTCGAGGAGTTGCACAAAAATAGCATTTGTTTTAAAGCTTTGAAAAACTTATGGATGGGTGTCGAGGCCACCAAAGATAAATTTATAAGTTCAACTTATCAATACCTGCAAAAACTTATAGATAGTGGTAAGAAGATCGATCCACAGAGAATGGTTAGACTCAACACAAGATAAAAGACCAAATTTAAACTCTTCTATAAATGGGGGGAGTTAAAACTAGAAACTAAACAAAACAGAAAACTGTCTTGATTAAGGACGAAAGTATCCTTGATCAAGACACAGATCACAAAGAGAATATCAAATATGGGAGGAATTCCTAGTAGAGGCTTGGCAAGCAATGAGATATGAGTTGCAATCATGGACGCAATGGTTTTCATCTCCGATCCACAAAGTTGCTATAGAATCAAGAGACCTCCTAACTCCTATCTTCCCTCCTGTATCAACATCACCCTAGGACCAATGAGCGTAGGTTTAAGGGTTACTAGTGATGCCTTACCAGCCAGCACCTTGCTAGTTAAAGGGTTTACTAAACTGGCAGATAGTTGAATAGGGGAAGACAACTCCAGACTCATTTTCATGGGTGTCAGTAGGGTCTGGTTCTGATTAACCTTTCCCCCTACCGTTTCACAGTCACCTGCTAGCGCGTAGGTGTCTACTTCGATCCCCTTTGCCGATAATCCACTACCAAAAGCGTAGTTTTAAGGGAATGACAGTAGCGTTATTTATTCAAATCCAAAGTGATCAATTCCAAAATCAAATAGAAAACACATAAGATTAAGTGCGAGATCAATTAAATGCAAATTTAAAAGATTAATAAGATCATTTAGTACTCATGCAAAACTCATACTCATGTTTTGAATGCCTCTACTAAGAACAAGAAAGATTAATTAGAGAAATACAAGAGAATAGAGAAGATAGTAAAAATATATTAATATATATAAAGCTCAAGTTCAGAATTAGAGAAAATGGAAGAAGAAAGGCTGCTGCCGTCCTCCTTGGCCACCCTTACAATGGAGCCAAGCGGCTCTATTTATACTAAGCACTAGGTGCACAAAACCCTAATTCTAAGAAGGTAAGAGTTCATATTAGGAAACCACTTCCAAAACTATAAATATCTTCAATAAAATATCTAATAATATAAATAGGAAGTTCTTGAATGATTTTGGAGTGATCCGCACGACTGGGCTCTCCATTGGACTTCAAATTTCAAGTTGTGGGCTGCTCGCGCACACTCTGTGCATAAAAATGTCAGCATAGTTATTTTGATGATTCGCTTATCAAAATGACTTCAAATTTGGACCAGAGCTAGCTAACATCTTGGGCTTTCCATTCGTATCTTGATCTCCCAATTTTGACACCTTCTTGGTCGAAAGATCCACTCTGTTCTGCCCAGAATTTGACTTTATTTGGCTTCTTCTTGCTCAAACCCTCTCCAGCTCAGTTCTCCACAATAGTCATGGAATTCAACTGAAATCAATAGAATTACCATTCATAAATGCATAAGAATAAGTGGTAAAACCACTACAATTCAAGCTCAATCACTTATCTTTTGTGAAAACCCTAGTTAAAACCTCTTTCATAATGTTAGTCTTGTGCCCAAAAACTAACCAATTAGATCGAAAAGAATTAATAGTAATTATTTAAGGAATTAAATAAATATTTTGTGTAGTTTTACTAGAATATTATTTGATAATATCTAACATATATCTAACATATACTATTAGGGTACTTTGGTAACTAACCAAAGTTAAAACCCTAGTATATATAGTTAAGGATGTAAACTTAAAGGGTTAGGTGTTAGTGTGTGCATTTTTAGATTTCTTATAGAAGAAAAACCGAACACCAAACAGATGAGAAAATGCAATGAGTTGCATTCTAGTGGATTGTGAATCCTTCTTCCGTCAGTTCTAGCAGAGCATTCCTATCAATTATTTGGCTCATTGTTGTGGATACCAATAGAGGGTGCATCCTTAACTATATATACTAGAATATTATTTGATAATATCTAATATATATCTAACATATACTATTAGGGTACTTTGGTAACTAACCAAAGTTAAAACCCTAGTATATATAGTTAAGGATGTAAACTTAAAGGGTTAGGTGTTAGTGTGTGCATTTTCAAATTTCTTAGAGAAGAAAAACCGAATACTAAAAGGAAGAGAAAATGCAATGAGTTGTATTATAGTGGAATGTGAATCCTTCTTCTGTCAGTTCTAGCATACCATTCCTATCATTTATTTGGCTCATTGTTGTGGATACCAATAGAAGGTGTTCCTCTGTACGGGTAGAACCTGTTGGTTCGGTTTGACCTCTTGCGGACAGTTTATCCATTCAAATTTCTGAGCTTGGTTTGGTGCTCCAATGATTCGGTTTCCTGTGTAAGATACATGGTTCGAATCATAATCTTCATACATTATATTTGTTGGCTTGGTTCCTATTTTGGGTTTCTGTAACAAGTCTTCCACTGTGATTATGACTGAAACCCTACATATAAAAGATGTGACATAAGGGTAAATGTGCTGTGAAATCAAGTCCAAATCAATACTACTAGAAAATGAAAACAAACCTTTAAAGTAGTGAAGAAACAAACTCGCGATATCTTTTTATGACTCCTTCCAATCTCTTGTTGCATCCTTAATTCTTTCCACTGTGTTTCTCTTACGATGTTCTCTAGCTTTAGCATGGAAAAATTTGGTATTCTTATCCCCAGCCTCTAACCATAGCGTCTGTTATCTTTGTCTCCACTTAACCTCCTCCTTATATATAAGCTCTTCCACTTCCTTACCAAGCACCTACAACTCATCCAAAAGACTATTCATTAATAGGTAGAGTCTGCAGTCACCCTAGCCGTTCTCTTTTCTGAACAATTTTCTTAGTAACATTCCCAAAGTTTTCCTTACTCCATTTGGTTAGCTCGGCCCCACATCACTTCAAATGTCAATCAATAGACTCACTAGACCCATATTGTACCGACTCGTTCCAAAATCCTTTAACTTTTGAAAACATAATTCCTCTTGGAGCCAAGGCTCCTCAAATCTAAAAATAAGTGGTCTGCTAATCAGGAAGGCCCGTTTTGAAAGAGTAACCAGAAGTGGAACGTGGTCAGATTCGAGGCGAGGAGGATGCTTAACTTGTGTATCTGGGAAATAGACCTTCTAGGTCTCATTCGTAGCACCCCTGTCAATTATTTCCAAAATTATAGCCTCCCTACACTAGTTATTGTACCAGGTAAACTTTAGGCCTGAGTAACCCAAGTCAGAAAGTTCACAAAAATTTAGAGTGCATCTAAACTTGTTCATAGCATTAAAGTCCATGTCCTATCCCCCAGCTTCTCATGACTCTACAGAACCTCATTAAAATCGCCAACACACAACCAATGTAGACTACTCAAACCTTTTATCTCTCGCAGTCGATCCCAAGTCTTATACTTATCCTTCGATTTTGGCCTGCCATTAACACTAGTAAATATTTAGGGAAGACCCCCCTGAAATTCATTTAAAATCTCAATATCAATACAGTGCGGGTCTTCCATAAAGGGAGTGAACAGTAATGGGGGAGCAACTCAAGAAAAAAATACCTCCACTTCTATTAGACCCTTCACAATCAACAGACAAAACATAATCAAAATTCCATTGCTTATTCAATTCATCAATTGCAACTGAGTACATCTTAGTTTCAGAAAGAAAAATGAGATCAGGGGACTCTAAACCTAAAACCTTTTATAAGGTTTCAACTGCCCGAGGGTTCCCAACCCTATGGTAGTTCCAAACTAAGATACTCATGGGTCTTAATGGGGTTGTTGAGCAACCTCCACCTCATCATCATCAGGAACCTCTTGACTATGTAGCAACTTGAACTTCTTCTGCAAAAGCTTAAGATGAGTACCCGTCTTGTCCAACTCAAACTCAGGCACCCCACGCGTGCCCAAAACCTTAGGTCTGGGTCCTACCCCTTCCTCCCAAAACATTTGTCCTGAAAGTCCACCAACTCTCTTGCGGGCCGTGTATAGAAAACGGCTCGCCACCTTCAAGTCCCCCTCATGGTCTACCTCTTTTTCGCCCTCGGATCCGGACATTCCACTACTCAGAACCGGGATTATTTCTTTTGGATTAGATTCTGAACTCGAGCTCCCAACTAGATTGTCCCCCTTCACGCCATCCTTATCAAACAAAGCCTCCTCCACTCTACGAAATTTCCTAGTTTGATAATAATACAAAGGAGGGAGACCAATTTGGCTGTAGCTCAGCTCTTGGCCTATCCTATCACCATCTGCAGTCAGCACCATGCCATCATCAAGCCCATTTAGCACGAGCGTCCCATCGCTGCTTACCGGCCAAATTGAAGCCCAAAAAATCCCATCTCCTAAAACTGGCCCACCTTTACTCCCATCATCCCTCAAAGCCACTCCTACTGCCCGAACTAGCCTCTACTTCTCCCAATTTTCCACCAACCAAAACCCCACTAAAACTTATAAAGGAAACCATTAAGTAAGATTCTAGTTTCTCTAATTAATTCCCATGATCCCCACTACCAATCTTATCCACCAAGTGTTCCTTAATCATCACCCTCTTAAAAGTCTCAACCACCTGGTAAATAACTGGACATCTTATTTCTCTGCCACTCCCTGGTTTTCCGCTATTACCCAGATCCTCCACTACCATGGCATTCATGCCACCTGACGGTGTGTGCTGATCATCAGAGCTTACCCGGATCGCCAATCGGGTCTCACTAGAATTGATTTGAATGTTGAACGTTGCACGCCACCGTCGTGACCAGTTGGCCGGACTTGCTTCGGTGCCAATCAGTCCCCACCAAACAAGCTACTATCCACCGCCGACCTAACGCCCCTATTTGACCCAGCAGACCCGCCCAACCTACCACGAGGACCCGCATCTACACCCGCCTTCCGTAATGTCATTGATTTATCTGTAGGGGACCTAATCCCTATACTAAAAGCTAGAAGTTTCCCACCGGCAGGGTCCTAAAAAATGTGACCCAGTCTCCCACAAAAATAACTGTAATTGAGCAGCCTTTCATACATAAACGCGATAACAAAATTTAGACCTCGTTTAGAAGGAACTTTGTAAGGCTTTCAGCAAAGACCGCTCGATGTCCAGCAAAACCCTAATCTTTACCCATCGCCATAAACCCCAGAGGTCCAAGTCATCCACTCCCATGAAAGTGCCCACTTGGTTCCCAATCTCCCCCAACATCTCCTTGGTCTTCAGTTTCATCGGGAGATCGTAAATTCTCACATTAAAGCAAACGTGAGATATATCCACATCAAGAAACTACTCATCTCTGTGACCTTCCTTAAGATCACAACTGCCGATTAAAGAACCATGGAGATCTAGAAAGGACAAAATTCTTATCGAAATCCAACTCAAACTTAAATAGGAACATATTCGGACAAGGATAGACATCTTGAATGCACTTTGAGGCACCCACAACTCCTTCATCTGGTTTAGGAAGGCTGAAGCATTCACCCGTCGTTCACCTAGTACCTTACTCAGCAATAAGTACCAGTCTCTCCATTATCCACCTTACAGCCCAACCCCCACTCCTTCTCAGGACTATCAACTGCGAGACCCTTACCTCTACTCGATTCACCTCTCACAAAAACCCTCTCATTCTCTCCACCATTCACCAATATCACTAGTAAAAGGAAAGAAGTTCTCTTATGGTAGTATCGTATAAAGACTAAACACAAAGGTGATAAGGTAGTTATATGATTAAGTTTCCTAAAAATGAAGACCTCGTTGTAACTAGATTTTGAAAATAAAAAATTATGCGGATAGTAAGAAAGATAGATAAGGTAAGGGATAGAGGCAAAGGAACAAAAACCAGCAGTAGCGAAAATAAAGCAGCAGATCCGAATTCAAAAATGAGAAAGGCAAAAGATAAGATAAAAAATAAAGAGAAAGCGAAATCAAACCGGAATTAATAAAAGAGGAAGAGAAACTCACAGGAATGCGAGACAGAAATCTGGGAACAACCTTAGACTAGAGACCGGTCGTGACTGAGGAACAAAAGTTTGGTAATGGAGAGACATCCTTGTGTGTGTGTGGTGTGCATATTGTTATGGTTTGTTGTTATACTTTTATATTAAAAGAAATGACTCTTTCCTATCAAAGAAAAAAATCTCTTGATAAAAATTACATCCATGAACTGATTTATAAAAAGAACGTACACTAATCGATTATGTGTTATTTGGTTATTGACTTAATGCTTTATTGATAGTAAAAAATAAATCCAAAAAAATGGCTTTAATGAATGTATATCACTTTAGGGTTTCTCTAAGTCCAGAAAGTTTGTGATTTGATCAGTCATATGTTTATGTTTGTAAAACAACTTCCCATGACTATATTAGTTAGTTTAAATGTGTACTATCATGTTTTTAGTTTATTTTATTACCCTCATAGTTGATTGTTAGTGTCTAGAAATAATTTGATAAGAAAGATGAGAGAAAATATTGTATTTCTCGATCCTAGTCTAAATTACAAGCAACTACTTTATAAGAGCTGAAAGATATAATGTACAAAATTTGAAGGGGGTTGTCTTGATATCCATAAAGAGACTTAAACGCTAATAAAGGAATTAAATATGAGGGTTACACAAAATTAATACAGGGGTTATAAAGGGAGCCCTAACATTACTCCCCCTGGCCGAGATCAAACCCATACAGCTGCGACGTTTCTAATTTGTGAGGGAGTTCTAGCCTGCACCAATGCACCGCAGAAAGTCTTGACTGAATAAGCCCATTTCTGGAAAGTTTCCAGACAAGTTGATCATTTGAATTGTGGCTTGGCTGGATGTAGCATAACTTTGCAGACAACAAGTGCAATTGTTTTTCTTCCCATATGAAAAGGTTGTATCTCCAACGAAAGTTCCAAATCCACTTTTGTCCATCCCAAAAGCCCATTAGATGCAACTGAAGCTCGAGGATCTAGAGAGAGGGAGTAGTGTTGGGGTTAATTTCAATCGACAATCAATTTTGCGCAGCTAATAATCTTATCCCAAGAATCAATAACCCCTATCTATCAAAACGAATCAAAAGCAATCAAGAAAAGAACACCGAAATTTTAACGTGGAAAACCTCAACTGGTAAAAAACTACGGGACCAAGCCAGTAACAATCCACTATATGATGATCAATGTGTACAACTGAATAAAACCCCTCTCACAACTATAGGAATTATTTATCATACACCACTATCACCAATAGTACCAATCAAATAATCTAATCAAAGATTATGAGAAGAACAAACTAGAATTTTGCAGCTTATGCCTGGACTCGATTTTCAGTACCTCAGCGAAATTCTCACCGATCCAACCATTCAGATTGAAGAACCAGATGTTGCAGACCTGCTGTCCAACTTTCAGCTCGATCCAGCGGTGAACGAAGTCGTTGTGAAGAATCTAACACAGCTGCTCTAAGTTAGTGCGAAAATTCTCTCCTCTCTTCATAGGATGCTCAACAGCAACCCTCTCACAATCTCTCTCAGGATGCTCAACAACAATTCTCTTACAATCTCTCTCACTATCTCTATCTGGATGCTCAACAACAATCCTTTCATAATCTCTCTTGTCTCCTCTATCACAAACTACGCCACCACCCACCTTTTATAATGGGTTGCAATTGCAAACCCTAATTAGACTAGTTTTAGGAAACCCAAGCAGCCTCCAACTTTTTCTTTTTCTTTTTCTTTCTTAACCTAAATCAAGCAATTACTTGTGGGCTCAAATTGAGCGAGACCCACAATAAATCTCCCCTTAACGCTAACTTTAGGGCAATCACCAATCTTCATGCAATCTAAGTATAAGGTGAGTTCGCTTTCTCGTCGGTCAACACCATAAAGCTAACTCTTCTGCTAGGTAATTCTACCTGGCCATCACCATCATTCAATCTTTTGTAAGTACCTTGTACTTTACTCTTAACCGCGGTACCAATAAGTCGGTAAATATTGTTGGAAGCAAGCCCCCCTTCATGATTACAATTGCTCATTTGCTTACCCTCATCAATCTATCTCTCGCTGAGTATCTATACCCACGAGAATCCAATCTACCAAGGGAGATTAAATTTCTTTTCAATTTCGACACATATCTCACATTGCCGAGAGTTCTTACCAATCCATCATGCATCTTGATCTTCACATTGCCAATACCTTCAACCTCCARTTTTTTATTATTGACCAATGTGACAAATTTATCATCACAATCACCAAATGTACTAAATAATTCCTTGTTAGTACAAATATGAAAAGAACATCCAGACTCTAAAATCCAGGAATCTCTGACTGGATCCTCCTTTTTCTGCACTACCAAGAGTTCAACATCATCATCCTGAATCATTGCAACATCATCAATCTTTTCTTTACTCTTCTGYAGTTCTTTCAAATCAGTCATCATTTTCTGACAGTATGCTCTGATGTGACCCTTCTGGTGGCAATAGTAGCACTCTTTCTCACTGTAGTCTTGAATTGGATATGTTTCTTCCATAGCTGGAAGAAGCACCTCTTCCTCTGTTTCTACCACGTTGATCTCGTCCACCCGATGACCCTTCTAAAATTAATAGTCTGTCACTACTATTCTTGTTCTCCACTCCTAACAGCTTCTCATTATCTATTAGGAAAGTCGTCACATCTTCCTTCTTTAAACTTTTCTTTCCTGCTGTAAGGGACTGCACTAGTGACTTGTATGACACGGGCAATGAAGAAAGAAGAAGTATCACTTGCTCTTCATCTTCTACTTTCTCCCCTATATTAAGCACTTTCGTCAACACCGATTGAAATTCGACAAGTGCTTATGGATGCTCATACCTTCATCCATCTTCAACGAATACAAGTCCAACTTTAGACTTAAGTTTGTTTGTCACAGACTTGGAAGAATAAACACTTTCTAGCTTCTCCCACATTCCTTTTGGTGTTTGCTCCCTCATCACAACATACTTTATTGATGGAGCTAATGCTAGCCTGATCTGACTCGTCGCCTTTTTCAGGATAGTTTCCCAATCACCATATTTCATTCCTTCTGGCTTCTCATCATCAAGTGCGACGTCGAGATCCTTCATAGTCAACAAGTGCATCACAGTTTTCTGCCATACTGTGAAATCATTCTCTCCATCAAAAGGCTCAATCTTCGCGTTGTCGGTCATCTTTCAAACCTTAAGCTCCGCTACCAGTTGTTGGGGTTAATTTCAATCCAAAATCAATTTTGCGCAGCTAATAATCTTATCCCAAGAATCAATAATCCCTATCTATCAAAATGAATCGAAAGCAATTAAGGAAAGAACACCGAAATTTTAACGTGGAAAACCTCAACAGGTAAAAAACCACAAGACCAAGCCAATAACAATCCACTATATGATGATCAATGTGTACAACTGAATAAAACCCCTCTCACAACTATAGGAATTATCTATCATACACCACTATCACCAATAGTACCAATCAAACAATCTAATCAAAGATTCCGAGAAGAACAAACCAGAATTTCGCAGCTTCTATCTGGACTCAATTTTCAGCACCTCAGAGAATTTCTCACCGATCCAACCATTCAGATTGAAGAACCAGATGTTGCAGACCTACTGTCCAAATTTCAGCCCGATCAAGGCCTTGAATATTATACAGAGATAGGTCATAATCCTAACCACTGGTTTGTACAAAAACTGATTTTAGTGTCATCGCCGAGAACAATGCTGAAATTGATTTCTATAAGGAGTTCACTTCTGCTATCAATGTAACAAGAATAAAAAATATCTTTTCAGATGCCATTGAATTTGTAATCTGTCGGGAGTGGGATCCATCATCAATCTTCTACCTGACGTAATTGTCGAATCACCTTTTTTCCACTAGAGTTCGTCTGTTTTACCAACTTCCACAACCACTATCTAAGAAATGCTCTATTTTTTTCTAGAATTGAGTCGGTCCCTAGACTAGCATCCTTTTTTTAGTTTTGTACTATCTCCCAAGAAATATTATGGATTTTATTTGAATCATATGCACCAGACCAAAGAAATTTTCGGCTAATTTTCTCGATCTTAGTAGTCACTCCTCCGAATAACCTGAAGATGGAAAGAAAATACAGAGGTAAATGGTTAAGAACAAATTTAATTAAAGTGACTCTACCTCAATCATACATAGGGATGGAAACGGGTACCCATACCTCTATACCCGCCGATAACCATACTCGCTTGAGCGGGTAAATACCCGTTTTGATTGAGTATGGTTTGGGTATGGGTAATACCCGCATTTATAATTGCGGGTATAAGTGGGTATGGTACCCGCAAAATACCCGAATGGGTATAACCTATTTTTTTTTTTTTTTTACTTTCACGCTTCTCCTCCCTCATCGTCGTCCTCCTCCCTCTCTCTAGCATCGCCACCGACAGACCAACACCAATCACCACTCCACTCCATCACCACCGCCACTGGAACCTCCACTTCCAAGCTCCAACCAAAGCTACCATTCGATATTTCCAAAAACCCCACCATCTCCTCCCAAATCCGATTCTGTCCCAGCAAAATCCAGAAACTAATCACCCATACCTCCAGCTCCAATTCCAAAACCACCACTGTCGCCGTCAAACCCTTGACCACCATAAACCCAACAATCTTATTCTTCATTGTTCTTTTTTATTCAATGTTTTCTGTATGCTGTAGGTGATTTATGGTATTGTAGTTACTGAGCAATACTTATCTCCACACTAAAATACTCAGTTTTGGGCTGTTGTTTTTCACTGCTGTTGTGCTTTACCTTTTTTAGCACCCTTGCTTGCTTATTTATTATTGAGTTGGTGGAGGATGTGTTTGTTTAACTTTTCCCTTCAATATAGCAAATAGATGTCCCTTAGCAAATGATTTTCTAAGTTCTGCAGAATTTATTATGTCAATCACAATACATAGTGTCGCCGTCAAACCCTTGACCACCATATAATTTATGTTTTTTTGGGTTGCAATTGCTGTAATTTATGATTTTTTTTTGATGTAAAAGATGATTTCTTTGAAGTTTTCATTGCTAGTTTTTTAGGCTGTAATTTTTGATTTTTTGGGTTGTAATTGCTGGTCTTTTGGTACTATAAATGCTGGTTTTTTATGACTATTATTGCTGATTTTTTGGGCTGTAATTGCTGGTCTTTTGGTACTATAATTGTTGATCTTTCATGCTATAATTGCTGGACTTTTGAGCAGTGATTGCTATTTTTTGTTGTTGTAGTTGTTGGTCCGGGTGCAAAGAAGTAAAAACTCTAATTGCTCATCACTTTCCTGCTTGCTTGCTCCATTTTCATTCACTTACTCACTTGGGTTTTCTCGATCAGTTGCAGGAGTTGAGCTGAATTGAATAGGTAGCTTTTATTACTTTCTCCACAAATTAACCCTTAATTTGATTTCATTTTCTATTTTTTCTCTTGCTGATTTTTACAAGCACGTTTAAGTAGATTATGTTAACGGATGAGAAAAGTCAAATGAACACAGGGTGTAATTCTGTATGATGCTTTTGCCTTTTCTGTTTGTGATTAATATTTTCTTGGGATGAAGGGTGAAAATAGAAAAGAAGTAAGAACTGTGGGTGGCCGTTGAAGGCAGAAAAATATGATTTTGTGTTGTGTTTCCTCTTTCTTATTTTTATGTTTGGAATTATTTCCAAGTGACAATGGATGCTGCTATCTTTCAGCGCTGGTGGTAGACTACTGAGTCCTAATCGCTGCAGACTACATGAAGATATAGTGGAGGCATTGATTTGTTCTCAAAGCTGGCTATGGGCAGGTATTTTTAACACATTAATTATTTTAATTATTTTAGTTTGTAACTACATCCTTTACATAATTGATTTTTCTCTTCTGTTAGATGGTGGCAAAATGTCTTCAACAAAATACGCTACTACTTTTAAGGATTGGGATCCAGATACAAGTACTTTAAGTACTGACAATTGATGGACAAGTTTCCATAGGAGTTGATCTTTACTTTACATTTTTGTATGTATATCCCCTATGAATATGGATGCTACCTTTAATTTATTATGATATGGATTGGTGCTCTCTTTCTTTATTATGATATATCTAATCTAACTACTATGTTGAGCCAAATATGGTAAGAAACGAGCAAAAATGGTAAAAAATGAG